>CM021109.1:602574343-602724907 GCA_007115665.2 Sequoiadendron giganteum
TCTTCCTAACCCTTATTGTGGGTAAGAAATTGCTGCATAATTCCATGATTGAATCTACTGCCAGCACCACATTCATTCCCAAGAAAATAGCTGAGGACCTAGGATTAAGCTATGAATCTTTGAATAAAGGGATTATACAATTAGATGGGAATATGGTTAATATTGTGGGGATCATTAAAGACCTTCCATTGACTTAGTTTTCCTTCCCAAATATCATGATCAATCAAGATACCGTGATCATTGATATTCCTACAATATTCGATTTGTGCTTGTCGAGGGAATTCACTTCTAAACTAGGTGGATACCTTTCCTTAGATTGGTCACACGTGATTATAAGGACCAATCACAGATCCAAAATGAAGCTAGTGTTTGAACACTTGTATTCAGAACAAGTTGTAGATGAGGCTAAGATGGGCTTTGAGCCTGATCACACCTCCATTGCCAAGGAAGAGATCTATTGCATAGATCTTCTAGAAGATGAGAAATCACCAAAGATCTAACGAATCAAGAAGAAGTTCTCCTGAGTGATTTCATTGATAAGGACCCCTTTAGCAGTTATCATGCCATTGGACTAAAGACCTATGTCATTTATGATGAAGACCAAGCTATCCCAAAAGTGACATAGGATCCCAAAGGAGTTTCGACCAGAGAGTTGTAGTCACTACACTTTGATGGTACTAAATGCAAGGTTGGCACAGAAGCTGGGATATGCCTGACTCCCCCAAGTGATGAGAAGATAGTCGAATCTTTTCAATTCCAATTTTCTTGTTTCGAAAATAAAAATGAATATGAAAACCTTGTACTAGGTTTGAGCCTAGCAGAGAAAATGGACATCAAGCACATAGAGGTGTTCAGGACTTCCGAGCTAATCATCAAACAAGTCCATAATATCAATTTTGAAAAGAATGTATGTATGAGATCCTATAGAGATAGATTTTCGGACCTAATTAAGAGCCTTAAAGATTTTAATTTTTAAGTTTTTCCTCAAGAATAGAATGTTGATGCAAATCACATGGCTGAAATTGGACCCCAATTCAAACTAGGGCTTGACCCAATGCATAACTGACACTGTGTGCGAATGATATTTTGGTCAAAAATTATACATGGTGGTCAAAGCTAGAAGGTGTTTGATGGTGATGACCACATCACCTCATTCGGTTTACATTCGAAAAAATTTGCCAACCAACTCCAATCAAGGGTCACGAAAATTGATGACAGCCAAGAAATTTAGCAAGGATTCCATAAGATTCCAAAAATTTTGGTCACTCTCAAAAATCCTTTTGATTATAAAAATGTAAGAAACAAAAAGAGGAAGGTTATATAAAATGGAGGTGAGTATGTGAATTTTCAAATCAGGGATGGGAGAAAGTTCAAAGTCAGAAAGGACATCTTGCATCAAGATAAAGTAAGGCTCATCTGCCTTTTAAAATAAAATTATGAGGGAACAGTAGCTTGGCCATATGATAACCTAAGAGGATATAATCTTGACATCATCCAACCTACAATAGAGTCAAAAAGGGAGGTTGAATCAGCTTGCTGAAAATAGATGTTAGTGATTCCCAAGTTTAAAGCACTAATGGCACAAAGGTTAACAAAGATATCTTATTTGTAGACTGTCTTCTCAGTTGAGCCTGATGCATGGGAATTCAACCTAATCTTGATGCATAAGAAGAATAGAGATATCCATCTATGTATCAATTTTCACAACCTAGACAGAGAATTACTAATAAATTGTTACCCACTACCCTCCATTGGATTAATTATGCACAATGTAGCAAGTTCAGGTGCCCCTTCTCAGTTAGACGACTTTTTGGATCAAGACCTAGATGGTAAGGAACATATGTTCAAATTCAATGAGTGGACAACAAGACCTGGTCAATGCAAGAAAATTGATAGCCTGTGGGAGGGTCCATTCATGATAATTCAATGTAGGCTATATGAGGCATTTAAATTAGAAATCATAGAGAGAAAAGTGATAGGGGTCCCTATTAGGGGAATTCACCTTAAAATCTCTATAAAGCTCAATTAAAGAATTCTACCATGTAAATATGTAATTATTGTGGATTTTTCCTTTTGTGTTCTTTTGTTTGTTTAACCGGTCTTCCTAAATCAGTAATGAAACAAAAAATTTATAGATTGATGTAGAGAATAATACATATATTAGAAGGAACAATAACTATACAGAAAAGTAGATTTTTTTAAAATATATTCCATGTCTTCATTATATTTATATGTACTTCAATAAGTACAAGTATAAAAATGGCCCAAAATCCATGCTTTTAAAAAGTATATAATTATATATATTTCTATATTCTGAAGCCTTTTTCAGGCTATATACAAAAAGACTAACAAGTTGTAGTCTTAAAGAATGAAAAAAATGGAATCTTCAGTCATGGGAAGGAGCAACAACAAAAACAACACCAAGAACCATATCATCCTTGGCAGGAACCACTGGGCCAGTGACAGCATCCAAAGAAGCAATGCCAGGTGTTGGGGGGAACACCAGGTTTTCAAAATTGGTGCACTAGTCAATATCATAAAATGACACCACATTGTAGACTCATAAGAGAAAATGATAGCCATGCATAACCTTTTGGTGATTTAAATCTCACGACTTGAGGTGAAAGCTTCTTAGTAATGACAACCATGGTAAAAATCATGTCTTCTTTAATGAACCAGTGTAGGTCACTTGTAGTTTGGATTCCTTCACCAAAGGAAACATTTACTAGAACCTCCTTGGGGTCGTTCAGATACTTCTTTGGAAATATTTTTGTCACCAGTCAGATGATAAGTGGCTTGGGGACTTGAATGTCAAGCATCAATGCCACAATATGAGAACAAAAATTAGTATTTACTCTATAATTGTCCTCATATTTGAGGTAGTGTCGACCCAGGACCCATTTCATAGCTATGATGGCCAAATAATGCTTATTATTTATCATCCTCTTCAAGCATCTAGTTGAAATCTCACCCAAAAAGGTCATTTGAGATTTATAGGAGGTTAGCCTAATTGGGGTATTCATAGTATCAACTTTATACGACTATAAAAAAACTAGCCCTATGCAAAGCATCTAAATTTGAACTCTATACTAATACTATGTAAACTGCAAATACCAAATGCTAAGCCAATCACCTAGTGCTAATTCTGCAAAAAACTTCTAAGTTAATTTCCCTACTGCCTAGGTGCATATTTATAGATGCAACAAGGGATAAGCATGGAAATTTGTATACCATAAGCATGAGGTTAACTAGGTACCACCTCGAATACTTCAACAAGGCTCGCTCAAAACTCTCACCTAGTTGTGACTATAGGTATGAGTTGTTGCATACAAAATTAAGGCAAGCAAATTTATTAGCACAAGTTGGTGGTAGTATTTGGTGGTAGTCCATTTGGCTGAATGTTGAGGTGTCATCCAATAGGTGTTTCTCAAGCTCCAAGAAAGGATGTGTATCTATTTGATTTTTATCTCATACTTTGGAATAATCATTTCATTCGGGATATTAATTACCATGGCATACGATGCCTAGCCTAATTTAAAATCATCAACTCAATTTCCAATGAAAATCATGCCATGGGTTGTAGGTACCTGGGGTCATTATGAATCCTTGTCATTTCAAAATGGAAAGTATTTCACTTTACACAAGCCAAAAGTTTGGTAGTACATGCCGAACTTAATGTGGAAAAATTAACCAACATCTACCACTTAAAGCAAGACAAAAAAGATAAGTATTACATGTGGTTGTTTTAAAGCAAAGAAGGATTTTTTAATACATAGTTAGTGTAGAGAATTTTTGAAGTTTCAAATTTCTAAGAGACACGTAGGAAATCTTAGAAGTCTAAGGAAAAATGGAATTTTCTGCCCCTAAAGTAGCCTGAAATCCATAGATGAATGAGCCAGGTGAAACATCTCAAAGCTTGGCCGATGTGATGCTCATAGCACCCATGGTCAATATTTTTTAGGAGGATGAGTCCTACACTATGCCTGAGATCCCAAATAAGCTGGAGTGGTTTCACACATGGACAACCCTGAAGGATAATCTCAGGGATGCAAATTTGGTAAAGGAAGAATGGGATAACATTTATGACCCCGTTCTTAAGACTAACCCTAAGGGGCTGAGGGAATTTTCTTTTCCCAGAATGAAGAAAGGCTTCAAAAATCAACTTTCATAAAAGTAATGGCTCTACAGACTCCAACAATATATGGTCCCCAATGTGCACCACTACCCAAAAATAATTCTTGATAGTATTCGATGTTTCAATTCGATGACTAGCAGCATTGAGGGAAGATGGTTGAGACTCATGCTAACTACGGAGGCTCTTAGGGACATGTTGTGCATTCCCAAGAATAGCACCAGAGCGCTGCCAATGGAGCCCTTCAACCATAAAAAGGGTTTAGAATTCTGGAATGGTAGAAGGAATTCCCTTGAATTTTATAATGTAGAGACTGAAAAGGCCTAGGATTTCCAAGAGCCA
Source organism: Sequoiadendron giganteum (assembly GCA_007115665.2). Lineage (NCBI taxonomy): Eukaryota > Viridiplantae > Streptophyta > Pinopsida > Cupressales > Cupressaceae > Sequoiadendron > Sequoiadendron giganteum. The sequence goes on from CM021109.1 coordinate 602,578,818, forward strand.
TTAAAAATTCCAATTCATCATGTTGACTTCATCTATGTAGACTTACAATATGCCTTCTCCATGATGGATTTTGTGTTTGGATTGGATGGTGATATGATCATGTCCAAATTTTAGTTGGGCCTAGGTTTTCAACTAAGAATGAAGAAAGACCCTTTCTGGTATTATTTCGTAGATATAATTATCAGAGATATGCGCAAGTAGATTGGTGAGTTTGAAACTATTGGTAGGATCAAATATCCTTTTGTTCTAGCCTATATGTTTCTTCATCAGAATCCTAGTTTCTTTAAGGAAAAAATAGAGTTGTCAATATTTGATGAGAAGAAGCATCATAAGACAATTTCGGTATGGACTCACATCCTCTCTTCCACTTATGATTATTATGCATTTTTGGAGAAATTCTTGATTCTGATTTTGCGTGATCTGGGCAAGGATGATGATTACTATAACCTGTAGGTTGATCAAACCATCTAGATGTAATCCATGTTCCCCAAGTGTGACTAATTCCTTGAGGAGGAATTTACATGCATCTGAGTGCATGGCTTTTGTGAAGAGCTAATTCGGCTCCTCAAAGTCATCACTGATCGGGTATTGGCCCTTGAATTATTCTGACAATTGGATATTATGGATTTGACATTTTTCTCTAACCCAAAGAAGAAGAAGACGGGATTTTTATAATGCCCTATGAGCTACAAAATAGTAGTCATGGTAAAGAAGAAATCAGCGATGCTGCCGAAGGCAAAGATGAAGCACCTCGTGCTAGTTTTCATTTGTGATAGGTGGGACTACAACCCTGAGGATGATTTGGGTGACACATTTATTAAGGTAAAACATAGCCCTTGGCCTTACTAGGAAGCATGATGAAATCCTCTTGATGACATTAGCAGATTCTGGGTAGACTTAGCGCTCATGCCAAGGGATAATCGGAGGCCATCATGGCTCTAGTTCTATCTCCCTAAGGAGAAGGTAGATGTAAATTTTTGCATATGTACTACCCTCCAAAAAAGCTTTATGAGGGAGCAAGACTAGAAGCCAAAAAAGATCAAGAATTTTTGGGTTTATCACTAGGAGATCAAGAACATCATCATCCCATTCCAACACCCATCAATATTCGACATTGATGATTAGTTTGATACCCTATGGAATGAGGAACATCCAGACTCCAATGCTAGTGATGCAAAGCAACCCAACCCTAAATATTCCCTACCATGCTCTGACAAGGGGAAGACAAAATAGAAAATAATGACGCATCCTAGCATAGGTTTTAGGAGTGTTCAGATGAATATTTCATGATCAGATTCCTCATAATCTTAGACTTGGGCCATAGGGAATCCTAGAGGAACAGAGTAATAAAAAAAATAAGTAGATGTGGAGAATCCTCTGCCAAGAAAAATACAACGCACTGATGTTGCCTCAGGAGGTGATTCACAGGAGGTTATAGTTGGCCAAGGTCGGAGATGAAATCCACCACTCAGGTATCTTTCTCTCCCTCTATTATTAGCTCATAGTCTCTTGTTTCTCCCATAATCCCTATGGCACCCATCACTCGAAATGTGAGCCTATCTTTCTTTGTCCCCTCTACAATGGTTGTGAGAGGTTTCTCCCAGTTTTCTCATATCGAACAGATGGATTTCACTTTACCTCGAGTTGCCCTATCTTTGGTCGGAGCCCCATTTGCTTCCTCATCTACCTCCTCATTTGTATCTATGGCTACTACTCTCTTGATATCTGAAGATTCTACCCCTTTTTCCTCCCTTGAATCAATAGTGACTCAACCTATGCAGCAGTTAGAACCCATTGCATCTCCATTTCCACCACCATTGCCCATGAGTCCCTCCACACCTTCGTCACCTAGGATTTGGAATATTCCTCCCTTCTCTCCACTCATGGCTGCCCTTCCAAAGAAGAAAAAATCTAAGGTCACTTGCCTCTCATTCCCTTTCAGTGTCCCTCTTGGTGCACCCTTTGTAGGAGAATTCATTAGATTTCTTACTCAATTCTCGTCCCATATCGATAAAATGAAGCAAGCTCGAGCTCTCCAACTACAAAAGTAAAATAAAAAGGATGCCAAGAAGCCAGTGGAGCCTGAAGTCTAGAAAATTTATAATGAGCCTCAATAATCATTTCATTTCGCATCAATGCACCCTAATGTTACCAAATTATAGGAAGAAATGCAACCCAGTCACTATGACATCCACACCGTTGGACTTGACTTGTGCATTACTCGACTGTAGGATAAAGTCGATCTCATGCAAGAGATGCATCGAGTAGTGACCACCAAATTCCTCAAGTCTGGTCATAAGCTAGAAAATATAGAGGATGAGCTCAAGGTCGTACGGAAAAGGCACAAGAGGTAGAAAGGGTGCACTTTGCACTGAATACGAAGGCACATCGAGCTAGCTTGCAAAAGGAGCTCAAGAGGTTGTGATCCTAGGAATTGGCTCAAGTAAATGAGCTACTACAAAGGAACCATGAATTATTAGAAAGGTTCACCTAGTTGGAAGGAGAGGTTCAACAAAAGAATGAAGAATTACAGCAATGGGATGCTGAGTTGGAGAAATTGTTACAAGAAAATGATGCAAATCAAGCAAGCGCATAGGTTCAATTTAAAGAAGACCTCTAGAAGATCAGAATTTCCCTAGAGCAAGAGTCTGCAACCCAAAGCTAGGTTGTGGAAAGGTGGTTGGTTGTACAGAGAGACCTGTAGGAGAAAATCTCCTCTATCGCAGAACAAATTATAGGGCTAACATAGGAGATTGGGACAAGGGATGTCGAGATTAATCTCTTGAAGAAGATCATTCAAACTCTTTCCCCATAGTCAGACCTATTCTTAATAGCCCAACAACTGTATGCTTCCTATTGGGATAGATTCAAGGCTTTATGTCCAACTCTCCAACCCACACTTTAGTTCATGATAGAGGTAATATATTTATGTAGGGAGGTTCAAGACATAATGGAATAGTTCTCAAAATTCATACGGGAAAAGGTTCCTAAAGTAGAGAAGTTGCTATCCAAGGTATACACCATACCAAGTGAGGATCTTGTACAAGCAGGGGTTGAAAATTGGTGGTCAGCCATTAGGATCACAAAAGAGTTCATTCATTGCCATGAGGCCACCCTTCATGCTCAATGATGCTCAATCAGAATGGATTGAACTATGGACAACATACTAGCAAGGTTTTCCCAGCTAACACAGATGGTCTTGAACTCTCCATTTATTTATTATGAATTGGTGGCTACCGTAGAGAAAATTTAAGCCAAAATTCAAGAGAGGAAGCAAGATTTATCTATTTTCCAAAGCTTCAGCCAGCCTCTTACCACTGAGGATATCAAAGGTTTAACTAATCAGATCACACGGCTATTTTTCAGCTCGAGGTTGGGTCTGGAATATCTACAATGCTTCCTTTTAATGAAGTGATTAATCTGCATGAAGTGCACGATAATCTGCATGCCATATCAACACCTTCGGAGGCCAATTGGCTACCCTTGAACATCACCCTTTCTAGGATTTAACTACAATTCTCAAATGAATAAAGCCCTGGTCTATGAAACCAAAGAATTTTGGGTTCACCGTTTCCTAGGTGAAATTACCTTTATAGTCACCAAAATTTGTGGATATTTAATATACCCCCATGCTCCCTTCAGGATTTTTTGATGTTTTTCTTGACTTTCGACTATGCACAATATTTATAAAAATCCTCCATGGCAATTTTTTGGTGATCTCGGCTCAATGCCACAACGTGTCACCTAATCAATCACCAAAGGGGAGCTTCCCTTCCCTTCTCTTTTGAGCCTCATTTTCCCCCCACATTTCAATAGATCATGCATCCTAGGCATGCATTCATATAACTCTCTTTCGGGCCCCGACCGTCGGTGACATAGCCTCCACCCATGAAATTTTTTGGTAGGCCCCTCAAGCGGTATCGATAGTAAGGATTTTGACACATGTCCTCTCATCAAAGGATTGGGAAAATGAACTAGGAGATGCAAAATATTTCCATGTGTCCCTTCAATGCATCTTTATTAAAAGGAGTGATGCGTACGCCAAGCTGCCATACTCTATTGTGTGTTCTAACTACCTTCATTGGGAGGTGACACTTGTTTGCATAGGGTAAGTGAGGAGAACTGCCATCATTTGCAAAGAATGCATCTGGCTCACGAGTGACTTGATTCATGCTCAAGAATATTTATGTTACAGTGGTTGTGATGATTCATTGTTGTGAGCATCATAATTCACGATGGGGAATCTTTTTTGTTGCATCCCTTCAAGTGGTGGAAGCCTCTGGTTATATATACTACTTCTTATTTCTAAGAAAAAGTTCATAAATATCTATAGAAGAATTAGGAGGACACTAGGCCTTTTTTTTTGTTAGATAATTGTCAAGACTCATAGATTGTACCCTCATAATTTGGCCTTTCTATTTCTTAACTATTGGATAACATTTTACTTTGTTGTTTTTGAAAATTTTGTTTGCAACTTCAATGATTCGAATAGAATACTAATTTAGTACCATGTCTCTGACTCTTTCTGCTCAGTAAATATCTATGCAAATGATTTTATGTCATGAAATGAATTATCTAGGTCTTTCTCTTTGATGTTTGTCATTTTGGGACATAGCAGATTGTTGAACAGGCCCTTAGACCACATCTACAAGATAGGTCTATCGTGTCTTACATATAAATCTTTGTGCATCGCCCTAGTTAGATCTTTAATTTTTATATCTACTTCCTTTTCCCATTGAAAACCCTAGTTATACAAGAAGTCGACTTCTTTAAAATCTGAAGGTTACTCAGTTTAGCACAATAGGTCCCCTCTTTAACTCAGTTTCCCACAAAAGGTTGTTACCTTGTCATACCCATCATATTGCCACTTTTTGGCCCATCATGATCTTGCATATACCCACGTGAGGCATTGTCAAACTTTTCTTTGTCAAAATGAGGTCTCTAACCAACAGTCCTCTAGGGTTGTTCTTGCTAATGATTCACAAGAGAAGAAAGAACAAAATACCAATGTATCCAAGCCACCCCTAGTTTATGTAACTCTAATCATTGATCAACATTTGGTGCATAATTGTATGATCAATTCAGGTGCTAGTAGTTCTGTAATACCCAAACAAATTTTGGATAAGTTGGAAATATAGTAATAACCACTAGACAAGCCCGTAGTCCGATTATATGGTATAGTTGTTAAAATTGTTGGAGTTATCAAAAATTTGAGCCTCACCTTGCACATATGTCCAAACTTCTCTATACTTGAAGACATTTATGTCATAGAACTGCCCCTATATTTTTTGGAGGATATTTGTCTTCTGATTGGTCTCATATTCTCTTTAGGACTAGGTATGGCACCAAAGTTACCATTTAATCATAACCTATTGCTAAAAACCACATTGAGGACTATAATCCAAGTGTTACCAATGCATCAACTGCTAATTTAATTACACTCTTTTTGATCATGAAGAGGTTCTTGCATCCAATGAGACAAAAACATAGATTGAGGATATCCTTGATGTCCTTCTAGATGAGTAGGAAAATTAAAATGTTCATAAAGGTAATGAACAACATGAAGAGGTAAACTTGGGGATTTATTTGATGCATGAACCTGATTCTTTCAGGCCTAATCTTGAAAAAGGTATTGAACAATAGTCCAATCAGCAAGAAAATGAAGTATGGAAAATGTTTTTTAATGGTTCAAGCCTAGTAAAAATGGTGTTGGAGGAGGATGCATGCTCATTTCCCCTAGTGGTGATAGGTAGTATTCAAATACACTAATAATAGAGCTAAGTATGAGGCTTTGATTCATGGTCTCCAATGGGCGAAACATATAGGTATTTGTTGTTTACAAGTTTATGGTGATTTATAATTGATTTTTAATCAAGTGAGAGGTCTCCATACTACTAAAAATGATCTTTTTAAGTCTTATAAGCATAGAGTGTGGGATCTTATCGAATATTTTCAAGATTTTAATTTTTTTTCCATTCCTAGAGGTGAAAATAAACATGTTGATATACTAGCTGCCATAGGAGCTCAATATGATATTCCTAGTGACATGAAAAAAACTAAGGAACACCGGTACATTAAAGTCATTTTTATATCTTCTATTCCTAACAATAATGAGCATTGGTAATTTTTTGACAGTGATCAGCAAATCATAAACTTCTTGATGGAAGAGGCAGAATTTTCTAATGATAATCAAGAAAAACTTAGGCAGCAATATGAAGATCAAATCATACAACTGAAAACAAACAAATTACCTAAAGGCTTGGTGTCATTGGATTCAATCTTCAATACTAATGACCAAGTAAGGAAGGAAAAATCCAACATGCATATCAAAGAAGATCGTTATCAGGATGTTCAAATTTTCAAGGATAAGATTTTAAAGCTTGGCAAGGTATGCACATTAGAGGAAAGACATGTAATTTTTTTACTTTGTCAAGAGTTCAGTGATATTTTTGCATGGGAATATTCAGATTTGAAGGGTTTTGATCCTACTATTTCCTAGCATACCATCAATCTTGAGCCTAATTCCAAACCTGTCAGACAAAAAAAAAGGCCACTTAACCCCAAGGTTGAGCCCCTCATGATCAAAGAGTTGAATAAACTCATTTAGAGTAGCATAATATTTCCAATCAAACATACCTCTTGGGTATACAATCTTGTTCCAGTGAGAAAGAAAAATGGTGAAATTAGACTTTGTGTTGATTTCAGAAACCTTAATAGAGCCTCCTTGAGAGATCGTCACCCATTACTTTCCATGGAGCAAATGCTTCAAGTTTTTTAAGGTTTTGAGAAGTTTTCTTTATTAGATGGCTTCTTGAGTTATAATCATATTTTGGTTAAGGAAGAGGATCAATTTAAAATAGCATTTGAAACTAAATGGGGCTCCATGGATTACAAGAAAATGCCATTTGGCTTGTCTAATGTTGGGGATACTTTTCACAAAGCTATGGACATGGATTTCAAAGGTTTTATGTATAAAATAATGTTGGTTTATTTGGATGACATAATTATTTTTTCAAAAAATTCAGATGAACATTTGGCACACTTGAAAAAGATCTTTGAAAGGTGTAGAGATTTTGGTATATCTCTCAACCCAAAGAAGTGTGCTTTTTGTCCATGGAGGTAAGTTTTTGGGATATATTGTATCAAAATTTGGCATTACCATTGATCCAAAAATGGTAACTGCCATCCTTTCTCTTCATTTACTAGCACACAAGAAAGGGATACAATTTTTTTTGGGTAGAATCAATTTTTTTGTAAGGTTTATACAGAATATTTTTGAGTTACTAACAACTCTTACTTCAATATTAAGGAAAAATGTTTCTTTCAGTTGGACCAAAGATGGAAAAAGGAGTTTTGATCTTATTAATCACTTGCATCTGCTCCTACTTTGTCAAACACATATTTTTCAAAGGATTTTATATTGTATGCCTATGGGAACATTGATAGTATAGAAGTTATGTTAGTTTAGGAGAATGATCATGGTTTAGATCAGCCTTTAGCCTTTTTCAGTCAAGGTCTCAAAGATTATCAGATTAAGTATTCCTTTGTTCAAAATCATGTACTTGTTGTTATTAGAAGTTTGAAAATTTTTAGACACATGCTTTCTAACAACAAGATTAAGTTGTTGGTTGCTCACTCTTCAGTAAAATATGTTTTGTTGAGTAGTGACTTGAATAGTAAAAGACTTGGTTGGGTGAATAAAGTGATGGAGTATGACATTGAGATAAAAGTTACCAAGCTTATTAGAAGCAAGGTTTTATGTGAGAACCTTCTGGTAATAGTAAAAACAATACAGGAAAAGAAGAGGATGTTGTCCTAGCCTTCCAAGATCAAGAACAAAAAGTTGTACCTATTTCTTCTACAAGTTGGGTACAAGAAATGACTCATTTCTTGTTAACTGGTGAGTGTCCTCATGGTTTGGATAAACAAAAAATAAGTTACTATAAGCTAGAATCTATACCTTATGTATTCTTAAATGGTATGATTTTTAGAAAATATTTCCATGGTGTTCTATTAAGATGCCTAGAGGTTGATCAAGTTGATAGATTTTTACATGAGTTTCATGAAGGATCAGCTGGAGGATATTTATCACCAAGAGCTACAACTCTTAATATTATGAAAGGAGGCTAATATTGGCCTAGTATTTTCAAGGATGAACACTCATGGTTCAAGAAGTGCAAGCAATGTGCAATATTTTCAAGAAAAGAGAAGTTGGCAGCCCTCCCATTGCAACCAATTCGAGTAGAACAACCCTTTATGAAATAGCGTTTGGACTTCATTGGAGTCATAAATCCACCTTCAAGTGCTGGCCACAAGTGAGTGCTCACAACCACTGATTAATTCAAAAAATGGACTGAGGTTTTGGCACTTAAGGAGGCTAATGAGATAGTTTTTCTAAACTTTTATGATGAGTTGATAACAAGGTTTGGAATTCCTGAATCAATAGTTTTAGATAATGCATTTTCCTTCATAGGAACTAGGATATCTAATTGGGAAGTTAGGAATGGTGTTTATTTGAATAATTCTTCTAGCTACTACCCTTAATGCAATGGACAAGTTGAGTCCACATATAAGAACCTCCTAAGGATCATTAAAATAACTATGGAAGGAAATTAGAGAGCTTGGCATACCAAGTTGAAATCAACCTTGTGGGTTGATAGAATTACTCCAAAGTGGTCAAAAGGAATATCACCATACATGCTTGTGTATGGAAAAGAGGAAAGGCTTCATATATCCCTCAAGCTTCCAGCCCTTGATCTAGTCAATCAGTTTGATATGATTGAGGAGGAACCTATGTCAGCAAGATTGGCTCAGATGGTTGAGATAGAGGAGAATAGAGGTTAAGCAATGAAGAAGATAGAACAACACTATGCTCAAATGAAGAGATCATTTGATAAGAAAGCATCCCAAAGAATATTCCAAGAAGGTGATTCAGTGCTAAGGTGGGATGAACTTACAAGAAAACCTAGAAAACATTCCAAGTTTGATGCATTTTAGAGTGGGCCTTACATTATTTATGAGTGTAAGCAACATAATGCCTTCCAGATGTCTAAGTTTAATGGTGACATGGAGCCAATCCTAGTTAATAGGATTCACCTCAAGCATTTATTTTGAGGTATGGTCTGAATCTATACATATTAGAGAAAGTTGTAGGTGTCAAATAAGTGTTGTCACACATAGTTTAAATGCATTTTTATTTCCCTAAGTGTTTTTTTGCACAATTGGTCAGTTTTCTCTGATTTTGGTGGGGGGGTAAGGGAAGTGATTTTTTGTCACTCATTATAGTTCAATAAAATAGTTATTACTCATTAATAACACATAATTGAAGGTTCAATGTGACAAATAATAGATATTTGTTTGACAGAACTATAATGAGTTATAACAGTTTTATAATGAGTTTCAACGATGTGAAAGAAATGCTTACTAAGTTTTGTCAAGGTCTATTTGACTCTGTGCCTAATGGATAAGCCTAGGAAACTAGTCATGATGTTTAGCTAGAAAATATAGAGCAATTATCACCAAAATGTTACCTATTTTTTCTCCTAGCTCAAATAGGTAGAGTTGATTATGTTTTTTACAAAGTGGAAACAAAAGGTACATCCATTCCCTGCTTTGTCAGATTCATATGCATAAAGGAAAACATCTAAGACTACATCATCATTATACATGTGCATATAAAAAAGAAGGGAAAGATTCATTTTTCTTCAAAAGTAGTCTTTATTGATGATATAAATGTATGGTGTTCCACACAAGCCATGGAACTAACTATTAAAACATGCATATGATAGAAAAAAGAATATACTTAAACATAATAATGTAAAATGAATATGTAGTGAAAGCAGACACATCGTTTCCTAAATGGAAAATCCTATTTTTTGGCTTTAGGCTTTGCATCTAGTATTGCCCCTCTTGCTTGTCCAAAATCTAATCATTGCTTGCTTTGCTGCTCTAGAGATTCTTGCATGTGAGAGAGAAAAGTATTGTTAGAGAAATGAAGGATCACCAATCAATACTTATGCACTTATCCATAAACATATAGTTTTATCCTCATGTGCATTTAAATAGTGAGCATACCACAAATGTACGAGAAAACAAGAAAACTGTCAAACACATCTATCACATGCTATGTTTTATCTAACATGTTTTCTTCTTGTGCAGGTATAAGTGAAATATTTGTTATTGTTTTTTTTCATCTTTTTACAACATGTAGGATAAAATGTGGCTCCCACAAGGGTTGAGCCCAACATTTTTCCCCTTGACTACAAGATGGGTTTGAAGAAGTAAATGAATTCATATTTGCTCAAAGGAAACATTCACTAGAGGAATAAATCATTAATCAATTGAAAGATCTTTAAGCTCATTAAACATTCATGACATTCAAATCTATGAATGCAATAAAATGAAAATCATGAATGATCAAGGGTTCATTAGAATGATCAGTGGATATGTATAACATAAATAAATTACATTATCTTTCATTATTAATTTCTATTTTTCAAGAAAAGATTGCATGCCAATTGCTGCCACATAACATGTTCATTTTAATTGTTTATGTTGTTTGCAGTGCTCCTATTGAAGGAAAACAAAGAAGGTGTCATTGGTTTTGTTGTTGTATTGTTTGAATGAAGGTTTCATCATATACATTTTAATCAAGGTTTCTTACAAACAGCTCTTACACACATCAAAGAGACAACCAAGAATGCACTACTCATGGAGTGGCAATGTGGGGTATTCACCATATACATAGTTATTTAAGTACCGCATAGGTTTTCATGAATGATGGGACAACAACCATGTTTTTTCCAGATTTGAAGGGGTAGTGAGAAATACAAGTGATAGTTTATTTTGATAATGCAATCACAATGACACCAATAAGTCTAATGCAATACTATGGATAAAGTTAATGGAGTGCCTTTAAACATGCCTGACTATTGTGTGTGTATAGAATGGAAGCTATAAGCCTCGTTCAGAGTGTTATGAGGAAATTTTTCATAAATCCATAATCATGATAAAGGGGACAAAAAATTTCACACTACAACATCATAAGAAGAACAAACATTCATTTGATACACATAGACTAGTACAATGAGAACCAAGGAGAAGAATGGATGATTTATGTCTTTGAATGAATACTTTGAGGAAATCAAATATAATGCAAGCTACATAAATATAATATGGAGAAGTGTATTGAGAGCAGTAAAAGAGTATAGAGAATGCATTTCTCTAAAAGCTACAGGTATCAATCAACATATACAAATAGAGTTTGTGAATAATGACATTTTATCCTATAGAGATTAAGGTTACTTAGTGATAGAATTTTATAAGTAATATGAGTTAAGAGATTTTAGATGAAACACTGAAGAACCAATAACATGCAAAGAGAGAATTTATTTTGAAAAACACAAAAGGAGTATGTTGAGGAACACATTAAATCTATGGGCACGAAAACAAACCTACAACCATGGTGGTTCAGAGGGTCCTCATAATAAAAATAATAAGATTAATGTAGAGAAAAATGTCCACACTTTCCTAATTTCTAGAAGCAATATTATATGGAGGCCATGACCATAGAAGCATTTCGAGATCTAAAACCTTACAGAGGCCAAAAATGTAAAAGAGATCCATTCTAGTTCAGAGGGTCCTCATAATCAAAATAATAAGCTTAATGCAGAGAACAATGTCCACACTTCATAATTTTCCTAATTTTTGAAAGCAAGATTTAATGGAGGCCACGACCATAGAAGCATTTCGAGCTCTAAAACCTTACATAGGCCAAAAATGGAAAATTGAGCAAGAGATAGAAAAATTTTCAAGTGGTTTTCTATTGAAAAAATATGGAGATTTCCTCTTTTCATAAGAGAAGGTGTAGTTGAGAGTTTACCCAACAACTTGAAGGAGATTCAAGCATCTTGTCAAACTAAGATATAATGTAGAATGCAAACTCAAATGGGGGAAAGTTACCTTAGTTTTTCATGGAGAATAATATTCACGACCCACATTCAATCCTCTAAAAAATCAAGATAGAAGCATTCCTAGTGGCCTCACATATAGGAGGGGTGATAAAATGGGAAAAACACATCAGAAATATAGAATGGTCATGACTATTTCCATGGAGATCCCTTAGAAACAACAAGAAGATTCTTCAGGTTCAAGCTCATGAAACCCTAAGTCTCAATGGTGGTGCTCCACAATAGTAAAGAAGGAAAATAATGAAATGAATGATTTAATGTGGTCGTTTAGGGTTTCCTTTTACCCTAGGAGCCAATTGCCAACACTTAGGGTTTTTTCCTTTGTTTTAAAAAGTCTTTTCCTTCAACTAATACCCACATAGGTATTAGGGATTTTTCTTTTTTTGCTTTTCCTTTTACATCCAATTCCTAATGTAAAATACTATTAAAGTGATGCATCATGATAAATCACTTTAATAATATTTAGGATGCAAAAATAATTGTGTGGGCCTTTAATTTATGAGTTAAAAATGCATGTAATTGGAGATTTAAAGGAAATTGACAAGCACTATGGAGGAAAAGTAGAGATTTGGTCACTTAATTAGCAGGTCATCTTTAGTTTAAGAGTCCAATTGGATGGAGTATGAGTCAAGAAGGATTTTGAGGCACTTAACTCCATGTTTGTTGCAGTTTCAACCCTATTTTTTGTTGATTTTCAGTTAAGCATGACACTTTGGATTGTTTTTCAAATTCAGAATTCCTTGTGCCCATTTTTGAAGAGTTTTATTTCAGTCAAGTGTCTAATTTAAAGGATAGATGTTAGACAACCTATCAAGCCAGTTGGAGCCAAAATTTTAAAAATTGAATTCTTGGAGCCTTTTGTATAACTCTTCTTCTTCTGTCATTCATTTTTTTTATTATGAGTTTGGTCATTTGCTATAGTGGCATATTCATACTTTGTAACTGATTTCTAATGAGATTTACAGTCATTTTGTATATAATTTTACTTTTTAATGCAAGAAAATTTAGTTTTTCAATAAAAGAAGCTTTTTTCCTCCTCAAATATTATTTGGTGTTAGTATCGATTGAGAATGATATGATAAAAAAAAAAATTTCCATTATTTTATTAAAGTTCCTTCAATATTGAATGCAAAGAGTGGCATGTTATAGTGTAGGTCTTTTATTGTGTTTATCATTCTATTGTATCAAAATTATGGAAAAATCATTGTTTTCCTTTAATGAACATCATAAAGTTAAAACCTTTCATAAGAATATTTTTTGCAAGAATGTGTAGCAGAGTTGTGAGATAGTACAACTTCATTAGTGGAGTGGATGTGTGAGTTTAAACAACATTATCAATTTTTATCTTGGGTGTATCACCTATAAGTTATAGGTTTTAAAATTATAAGCACATCCTTCTTATCCTTTTCCCTGTCAAGTATTAGTATTTTCAAGTTATCTAAAGGGGAGCCAACCCATAATCTAGAGGTCTAGTCTTACCATAGGATACCCACAACCTAAGAGTAGTCCCTTGTTGCATGGGATTGTTGCATTTTTAGCTTGTCATCTGGTGAAATTCCCTACGACAACACTAATTTCTAACAGTCTCATTTCCAACAAGATAGTGCCTCTGTCAATATTTGGCCAGTCTACCAGTATAGACTATGTGCCTCCACCATCATGGAGTGATACCTAGAGCTATTTGAGCCTTATGTTAGACTGAGGATAGCATATGAGGGTGCGACAAGGTGTGATGATCAATTTGAGGCTACCTGTGAGGAGATTCAGTCATCTCAAGATGTAGTGGAGGTTGAGAGACACTATGTAGAGGTAGCTAGGGTATAGGCAGATAGATACAACATAGATTAGGAGAATCTAGAGGTTTTTGGATGGGAGACCATGAATTTTAGATGAGAATAGGGTCTATAGTATGCTTTGGATGCTCTTATCAGTTCATGATCACAATCAAATATTCTCATCTCTCAACAAACTACATCTAGATAGATGCAATCACTAGATATTGAGTGATCTAGTAGCCATAGGCCACCCTAGCATTGAATATTTGATAACATGTACTCAAACTTTTGATATATATGATCATTCAATGTTTGACTTGGGTATGTGCAGAATCATGATGGGCCAAAAAGTGGCAATATGATAGGTATGTGGTAGACGACTTTTTTTTAACCCAAAATTGATGAAGCAAAAAGGGTTTTTAAAGGAAATTCTCATTTTTCCACCAATATAAATTATGCTTTACTTTGAATTAAATAAATTATTATTATTCATTTTCTATTGAATTATGACTAAATTCCTAATTTTTAGGCTGATTGAAAAACATATATAGCTTTCAAACGGTATCATATTTTTTTAATCCAAAACGTGCATCACATTCTATGCTTCACATAATATAAGATTAAAAAATAAAAAAATTGAATTTCATGAAGTTTTGACCAAGTTAAGGTGGTCAGACATACGAGTCTTTATATTTTTTAAAAGTTGTCATAAAAAAATTATAATTAATTATTTACTTAGAAAAAAATTACAAAACAATATGCATCACATCTAGACATGAGCCCTCTACTTATATCTAAAATATTATAAAAAAATATTATCATTTTAATGTGGTTAGGGTGGTCAAGCAGATACCTACTTCTTATTTTTTCCTCGAAATTTAAGTACTACTGTATTGAAATTTCAAATTTTCACCAAATAGATTTTATTTATTTTTAAATAAACCTAGTAATTTAGAAACTAAATTTAATTTTGTACAAATTCTATTCTTACATATTTTTGAAATAATATAGATAACTTATTCAAATTTTTATGTCAAGTTGCCTAACTCTAATTTTTTTGAATTTTTTGCCACTTAAGGGCCTGTTTTTTCCATGATGATCCTACACATACCCACTTATTCATGCTTATTATTTTATGTTAAATGGAAATGTGATTTGTAAAATAATCTTTGTAAGACTATTTAACATGCTTTAAGTGATCTAATTAAAACTATTATAGTTTCTCTTACATACGAAATTGTGATTGAGTATGTTATGCTAAATTAAATGCACCTATGATCTAATTATAGAGCATTAAATACATATAAGGATCTAATCTAAAACAAAATACAATATTATCTTGAATAGTGTGAAACCTAAAGTAACACCTAAAATCAATTTAAATAATTACTTTAGTATTCAAGATACACAAATAATTTTTTGTCAAGAATGAAGTAATACGAGAGCATATATAATGTCATCTACTAACTCTAACACCATTGCTTTATCATTCACACTATTCAAAAAGATTAGACATAGTATTGATGAAAATGCATGACATTGATAGGGTCTTTAAGAGGTGCACCATCAATTTTTTTTAATGTATATGCTTTGGACACATAACTTTCATTAATTATATAAGGTACTAACCAATAAGGGCTGAATTTTCCTTTTTCAATTGGGATGGCATTGACATTATGTTGATTTTCAAATAAAACTAAATCGCCTTTAGTGTATACACGAGGAACGACATGGTCATTGTAACTATGCTATATTTTTTTATAACAATCTTGGAGATGCTCAAGAGCATTAATGTGTTGTTCATTAATAATTTCAATCTAATGCAATCATTGTTCCTTATAAGTATTGTCATCAATAAGTTCTTGTAGAGCAATTCTTAATGAAGGAATATCTAAGTCCAAATGAATTATCACCTTTGTACCATAGACAAGGTTATAAGGAGTATTCCCAATGGATTTTCTTATACTAGTATGATAAGCCAATAATGTATATGTCAACTATGTGTGTTAGTCCTTATTGTTCTTGGTTACTAATTTTTGTAGTATTTGTTCAAGGGTTTTATTAGTTGATTCAGTTTGACCATTAGATTGTGGGTAGTAAGGTGTTGAGAAATGATGTTGAATGTTAAAAATTTCCAATAATTTATTCACATCATTATTCTTAAGTGGTGTTCCATTATCCAAAACCAATGCAGAAGGAAGCCTAAAGTGAGAAATAATGTGTTCCACTATGAAATGATATATCACATCAACAGTTGTTGAATGAAGGGGAGTAGTTTCTACCCATTTTGTGAAATAATTTGTTGTCGTAATTATAAAGGTATACCTAGTGGAATAAGGAGGTGAGATTCTTCCAATCAGATGCATTCCCCATATTGAGAATCGACAAATAGGAACTTCTACACAAAGCTTAGAAGCAAGAGTGTGAATCAAATTGCTACGCTCTTAGCATTTGTGACATTTTGTAACACACTTAGCATAATTTTTTCCATAGGTCTCCAATAATATCTTATGTAGATAATTTTTTGAACTAATGATCTTCCTCCAAAATAACCTTCATTGGCACCTGTGTAAGATTGTTTAAGTTGTCTAAGTAAAATACCATCAAAGGACCTTTGATATTACACGTTAGTGAATTATATATTTATATATGACTTTGCGAAGGTGATCTTGAGTATTCTTAGTTGTCAGCTCATGAAAGGTACCTTATTTTAAATAATTAAATATCCATGTATTACATTCACTAGAGCTTTTCGTAGTTGTTGATAATACTTATTTGGGTTCAAACATGTATGGAGACTAAATATGAAATATTTTGAAGGATCTTCAGGGGATATAAGAGAAGCTGAAATTTCCGTTGCATCTACATGATGATTATCCTTTCATGGGATGTTATCAATGGTAAATGAATCAAAATTATATAGAAAAGTCATTGTGAGATCCTTCTAAATTTATCATGATTTTCTTGATATGTTCCCTTTATTTGTTTAATGACTAATTTTGAATCACCAAATATCATAATATCTCAAGCTCCCAAAGTTATTGTTATCAACAGGATTACACCCGTGTGCAAAAGCAAAAATGCTTTGCAATCTTGTGAAACATGGGAATACTTTCAGGTTGTGGGTACTCTATGTTGAAAGTAGAGCTTAGGATTATAGGTCAGCTTCCTTTATCATTTTCTAATGATTCACTATAATTTTGATGCAAAAGGGAAGAGATTCTTGAAATGAATGCATAAACTAAAATTAAATGATAGTGATACACCTAACTGATAATAAAGCTTGCATAATGATTCACAACTATTCTCAGAGAAAATATTCACACAATTCAAAAAAGGTAACTTAATCACAAAAATAATTCTAAAGAAGGCTAAACAGTTTGGTTTCTTCAAAAAGGAAAATAAGTTCTCATAGTTTGAAGATCAAAATGAAAATAAGAAAAACTTAAGACATTGGATGTAAAATAATGAAAGAGATAAAACTTAAATGTTTTGATTATTTAAAACATAATAGTTTCATCAAAACAATTCATAAAGACACTTTTCAATATTCTGAAGAGGCAAACTTGATATATTTTGAATGAAAACAAAAGGAATCTTTGCACTAATTGATAAAAAATAAAAACCAAAGCTCTCTTGCTGTATTAAACTATAAATAAAAACTGAGTTACAAATCTTAATCTCTCTACAAAAGGTATGCCAAAAGAGATGAAAAATAAGAACTGAGGAAAAAAGAAATATTTTTTTCCATAAATACAATGGTGGCATGCATAATACACCGAAAAGGTGGAACTCCAAGCTAACTGGAAGTGAGAAAAATAAATGTATGCTTCTCATGAGAAAAATCAAAAACCCTAGAAAAATGGGGGAAAATTGAAATAATCTACACTAAAATAGCTCCAAACTCCTCATGATGATTCACTTGACTAAAGTGAACCAAAAAATGTTGCTAGTTTGACTAAAAGTCAAAGGGAATCTCTTAAAATTACAACTAAATACGTAAGTTCTAGTTCCACCTCCAATCTCCTTTTTTTTGCATGAGTAATAAACTTTTAGTTCACTTTCCCTTCAAAAATAGTTTATTTCAATAACTATTAATACCACTAGGTTGATTAACTTATATCACTCCTTATATCTCTTGAGCATCATCATTACCTCATGGGTCCTCCACATCACTAGGTTGATTAAATTAAAAGTCAAATACCATGAAGGTAATAATTGAAAATGAAATTCCTAGAACAAAGGTCAAAAATAACCATAAAGATTAGGGCATCGAAACAAAAGCATTGAACCCAAATATTTTTCTCATTCATCACTTTGTATCTTCACTGAAACTTTTTGATACGCTGTGATGAGGTTTTGAACTACTACTCTTTCTGGAGTCGACTGAAGTGAACTAAAAATGTCTCTAGTTTGACTAAAATTCAAAGGGAGTCTCCAAAAACTCCAACTACATACGTAAGATCAATTTCCACCTCCAATCTCCTTTTTTTTTGCATGAGTAATAAAATTTTAGTTCACTTCCCCTTGAAAAGTAGTTTATTTCAACAACTATTAAAAAAAAATCAATAAAATTATTTTAATAATATTAAGTAAACATTATAAATAATATGAAGGGGCTTACAAAAGTTTTTTTTTGAAAAAAAAATAATATGTCACACCTTATATCTCTCGAGCTCCATCATTAGCTCACAGGTCCTCTAAATCACTAGGTTGATTGAGTTAAATGTCAAATACCACAAAGGTAATAATTCACAATGATTTTACTAAAACCAAGGGTCAAAAATAGCCAAAAATATTAGGGAATCGAAATAAAAGCATTGAACCCTAATTTGTTGCTCATTCATCACTTTGTATCTTCACTGAAACTTGTTGATTCACCACCATGAGGGTTTGAACTACTACTCTTTGTGGGATCGACTAGAGTTCCACTAGAGATTTGGCCAACTCAATTTTATTTGGAGATTCACATGCTCAAATTCCCGCATGGTATGTTTATCCCTCTCTATTTTTTTGAAAAGATGCAAATTTGTGTTTGTCATTACATAGAAAAAAGATCAAGAAGTTTGTTTCTCTCTGGATATGTTTGCAACTCTCTATCTTCATTTGCACAAACAAGGGTTTTACATTTGTATTCTCCATATGTGACCTTCACAAAACCCTATCCATGTTAACTTTATCTTCATTCTACATTCATTTCCAAGCGTAACTACGAGTTTAGTCTTCTTGCATTTGTTTCTTTAAAAATGAAATGGTTTTCATTTCTTGCAAAGGCCACAATTTTTTCCATTGACATTATGGTTTCACTCCTTGCATAGGTTGTTACTTTAGAAAATATGATTTTCTTTGTCACATAGGATGTGACTTCAATTTCATCATATGGGTTTTTTACTTTCTCTTTGCTCAACCTCAAGCTTTGAGTTTCACATTTTTAGGAAATAAAAAATGAAGGAAGATACCTCATTCTGTAAAAATTAAAAGGGTTTTGACATGTACAGGTCATAGGCTTCTATGAATTGGGTATGTGTAGGATCATGATGGGCCAAAAAGTGGTGATATGTAAGTGATATGGTGGCCAATGTGGCTAATGACTTTTTTTTTTACCCAAAATTGATGAAACGAAAAAGGTTTTTAAAGGAGATTCTCAACTTTCTACCAATATAAATTATGCTTTAATTTGAATTTGATAAATAATTATTATTCATTTTCTATTGGAATTACGACTAAAGTCCTGATTGATAGGCTCATTGAAAAACATCTATAGCTTTCAAATGGTATCACATTTTTTGAAACCAATACATGCGTCACATTCTATGCTCCACATATTATAGGATTAAAAAAAATGAATTTCATGAAGTTTTGACCAAGTTAAGGTGGTTAGACATACGAGTTTTTATACTTTTAAAAAGTTGTATTAAAAAATTCATAATTAATTATTTACTTGGAAAAAAATTACAAAAGAATATGCATCACATCAGGGCATGAGTCCTCTACTTATATCTAAACTCTTATAAACAAATATTATCATTTTATTGTGGTTAGGGTGGGCAGATAGACACCTTACTTTTTCCCTGAAATTTAAGTACTACTCCATTAAAATTTCAAATTTTCACCAAATATATTATTATTTTTTAAATAAACCTAGTGTTGTGCCTATTTTGCACACATGCCCCGCCATAGGCAGGTACCCTCTTTTTTCACTCTCGATGGGCTGCTTTGCTCCCACCTCATTTTTTGTGCCCCTCATTTTGGTGTCCTAATTGGTCAACACATTCTCAAAAGTCACATTTTAGGTTGACCAAATTTTGCCCCTTGCAAAAATGCTAAATCTTAGCCATTTCAGGTTCCCCTTGTCTGTCAGGCTTTTTGATGTCAGTGGCGCCTTTCAGGCCCGACCCTCCAAAATTCCCCTCTTGGGTTTCCATTCCAATTTTGTTGTTTCGAACAGCCAAGCCTGACCATCTAACCAGGCTCTGGAACCCGACTCCCAAAGTGTTGTCCTCCTTGTGTCGTTCCAAATGACCTTATTGCAGTTGAAGCCCGAATGCCTAAATGGTGGTTGAATAGGACTCCAAATCAAAAATGGACTTCGACCTAGATGCTAAATTATTGTCTTATCCTCCTTGGAACTTTCAAATTCCAAAATTGCAGCCGGGAAATAGCATCTGGAGTTTCATGCTTCGTCGGTTGTTTCAAACAACATTTCCAGAACAACATTCTGGGCTCATGTCTTCGGAACGTACAAGCGCACCTCCAAATAAAAAATGGACTTCGACCTAGATGCTAAAATGAGGTCTTATCCTCCCTAGAACTTTCAAATTCCAAAATTGCAGCCAGGAAATACCATCCAAAGTTCCGTGCTCTGTCGGCCATTTCAAACAGCATTTCCAAAACAATATTCCGGGCTCATGTCTCTGAAACATACAAGCGCACCTCCAAATCAAAAACAGAAATTGAACCAGATGCTAAAATGGGGTCTTATCCTCCTTGGAACTTTCAAATTCCAAAATTGCAGCTGGAAAATACCATTCGGAGTTCCATCCTCCATCGGCCATTCCGAATAGCATTTCCAGAACAACATTTCGGGCTCATGTCTCCGGAACATACAAGCGCACCTCCAAATCAAAAAAAAACTTCGACCCAGACACTAAAATGGGGTCTTATCCTCCTTGGAACTTTCAAATTCTAAAATTGCAGCTAGGAAATACAATCCGGAGTTTCGTGCTCCGTCGGCCATTTCAAATAGCATTTCCAGAACAGCATTCCAGGCTCATGTCTCCGGAGCGTACAAGCGCACTTCCAAATCAAAAACGGACTTTGACCCAGATGCTAAAATGGGGTCTTATGCTCCCTAGAGCTTTCAAATTCCAAAATTGGAGCTAGGAAATACCATCCGGAGTTCCATGCGTTGTTCACTGTTTTCAAATCAGCATTCCTAAAACAACATTTCGGCCTCTCATTTCCGGTTTCAAGAAACCTACCATGGGTTCGTCGATATAAACATTTGATCCAATGAGGAATGCTAAAATTACATCAGGAGAAGGTGTCTTTCAGTCAATTTCAGTTATTGTAAAAGGGAAATCAGCTAGAAGACAAAACTGCTACAGTGACTGGCCACTACAAGACTGAATAGGGAAAAGACAAAGATGTATTTTAAATTATTGAATATTGTGGGGTAGGTGAAGCCCTAATGTAATCAAATATGAGCCACATAATTTAACTCAATCATATCCATTCATTTGGTCTTTGGTAAACTATAAATAGGGGTCTTCCCCTCATTTGTAAGTGTTGGAGAGCTATTGTAAAAATATCTTGCAACAATAAAAAGCAACATTCAATTATTTATGGGTGTTAATTTTGACTTTTCTCATTATGTGTGCATGGTTCTACCTTCCAAGTTAGTTTTAGTTATAGTTTCTTGAATGGAAGTGGTGATGGTGATTGTTGTTTCAGTATTTGATGAATTTCCAGCCCATACTTTTGGCACTTGTTGATGACAACCTGTTGTGCAAAGTTAGCTTGGGCTTCTTTATTTGATTGTTGCAACTTAGTTCATTTGCATGTTCATGATGTGTGTATGCAAACTAAAAATCTGTAGTCCTTAAAAGATTACACTGGTTTTGTGTAACTATAGGATCCTCTTGGCCAAACAAAACCTAATTTGGGGAGTTTGTCTACTGTAGCAGCCTCCATGATCACTGTTCATTCGTAGTTTTAGATCTAGGAAACTTCTCTCTTCCCTGCCCTTTTTCCTCTTTTTTTAAGTACCCTTAGGCAAGGTTCATTGCACATTGTAAAGCTAAATTTGATGTTGAAATGGAGTTCCAAACTGCTGTTTGAACCTGCAGCAAACATTCAGCAACTTTCCCATCTTAAAACTCCATTTGTTGATCCAACTTTCCCATTTTGTAACTCATCCGTAAGTCCACCTTGTGATTCCAGAAAATCACATAAATCAACTGAGATATTCCAAGCCCTATTAAGACTTGACATCCGAGAGACCTTGGGATAGTGTTCTGCATTTTGATTGTGGAAGATTGTCTTTTAAGAGAGGTAATACACCT
Source organism: Sequoiadendron giganteum (assembly GCA_007115665.2). Lineage (NCBI taxonomy): Eukaryota > Viridiplantae > Streptophyta > Pinopsida > Cupressales > Cupressaceae > Sequoiadendron > Sequoiadendron giganteum. The sequence continues at coordinate 602,601,126 of CM021109.1, forward strand.
ACGTATTGCCTGTGTTGTGAAGTGCATAAAAACACCATCAACATAACTTGCGCTAGAAGGAGGGATGACATGTTGAGGCTACAAAGTTGAATGTTGGATGTTGAAAAGAGCACTTTCAAGAAGAAATATGAGATAAGGGGATCTCTTTTAATGCCGAAACATAAAATCAGAAAATTTTGAAGGCAAAAAGAAGTTGAGTCAAAATTGAGCAGCACGTGCAAATCAGCATCACTCAGCTACATTCGGATTTAAATAGGAGATTGAAGAGGGTATTATAGCAGTTTGCATTGGCAGATAAGTGTAGGATCCATTGCACTTGTAGGCACAATGAATTGGAGTGTCTAACCTTCTTGAGCAGAATTGAAAGAGTCTTGCAAGGAGAGATTCCCTTTTGGGAAATCTATCAGCCTTTGGCCCTTGTAGACCTGAAGGAGGAATTGATAACCATGGAAGCCAATGCATTTGAAGAGTTGATCCAAGAGTGTTTGGGCAGCAAAGATAGACCAACATTGGAGGAAGCACTAATGTCAAGTTGGTGCAGATTTCACAATGCACCACATTCAGAATTTACTTGTTTTTTATGTGCGAGCATCATCATCCAAGTCAAAGGAAATTTGAGCAAGTTGGAGCAGCCAACTATCAATGAGAATGAGTCATCCCATATGGTAGAAAATATATCATCATCTGGAGGATAGCACCTTCAAGATAAACTAGGAAATCTACCACAAACTAGTGTTGGGACAACAAACACTGAAGCTGAAAATCAAGAAGGAGAAGATGATTTTGTGGGGACAACAAAAATATTTGCTGAAGGTTCACTAAGAATGGAGTTGGAAAGTCTCTCCTTCGCTAGTAAGGAGTAGTCCTCCACTGAGGAAGGGGAGCCATTGGTAGTTGAGGATGAATCAGTGAAGTTCACAACAGTATATGCTAGGGTAGCTAGTGAAGATGCTAAAAATCAACAAGAGGAAGAGGTTGACAGCCTTGGGACAACAGAAAGTGATGATGAGGACCCAATAGTAGAAAGATATGACCAGCTCATCTCTAGATTAGCAAAGGATTGTTCAGAGCTAAAATACCAAGTGGATTTGGAAGTGCTACTACTTCTGAATTGGTGCAGACTTCATGATTCATTGCACTCTGATTTCACGTGCGGACTGTGCCAAGATGCAATGAAGCAATTCAGAGAACAATCGAGGTAGCTGAGCACACCACTTCCTGCAGTGGCCTCAAGAATGGAATATGAGGACCAAGAGCCCGAGCCAAGTGACAACTCAGCTGAAGGTAGTCCTCAAGAGGATGTTGGGATAGCAATAGAAGAAGGACAACAATACAGTCTCGAGCTTTCAAGTGATGAAGTAGATCAAACTAGAATGTTTTCCACCAGTCATCAATAATTTCTTCCTCTTGAAGAACATTTGTGCACCATGGATGATGGGCTTCATGGCGAGTCCTTGGAGGGAGATTGCATGGTGGATTTTGGTCCCCTTGATGAGGTGCCATCAATTGATGACTTCTTTCTGTTGGGAGCTGTGATGCGGAGGTATGCTCATGTCAAGGAAGAACACATCCCAGAAGATGGTAGCGATGAAGGAATACTCCTTGAGCCTCTGAATGATGATGCAAAAGAGTTTCCAAATTGGGAGAGGGGTTCCTTCTCATTTATAGTGATAGTGAGCAAGGGGAAATGAGTGAATGTCATGATGAGTTGCATGAATAGAAAAGAGAAGAAGGCAAAGGTAGGGGTGCTGAGATAGCCTCCAATAGAGATGAAGCACCCGGTCGACTACAAGATCTAACTTGGAGTCCTTCCACCATGATCGTTGTTGATCCTCTTTCATATTCAAATGGTTGCACTAGGAAATATTTGTACATGTCATCATCCCATGACACTGAGCATCATGGAGATAGGGTCAACTCTTTGGAAAGGAGATGGGACAATGTGCCACCTTTTGAGGGCAGCAATCAAGTCGATCTCAAGTTTGTGGATGATCAATGTGGAGAAGTCCTTCTTTTTGAAGAATTGCCAAGGGGGATTGTTGATCCCACGCAAGACATGGAAGAAGTGTTTTCTGCCCTGTTCTCCCTACCTTATGCAGACTTGATTCTTGAGGTGCTGCACCCTCCACCATGCCCACCCGAGGTTGCTGATGCAAAGACTAACGATGCAATGCTTGCTCTTGATTGTCGAATGTTGCCACCTCCATGTGACGACACCCACGTTCTATCCTTCCTTTCTCCTATTAATTTTCATAGATGCACCTATGATTTTAATTATGGAAATGAGGAAAAACAAACGTGTTTATGGATTAATCATGGTTTTAATGAGCCTCCTCAATTGTTGATTCTTCGTGATGTTGGGGTAGAATTTGAATGCTACAATATTGAATTTATTTTCTCTAAACATAAAGATAAATCTACATGGTTTAGAACTATAATGACTGCTTGTTTGCTTGTGCATGCACTGCAAAATCCAATGAGCATGAGCATCAACTTGCCTTACCCGAACATAGTTCTTTGTAAATATCTTTGTACATAACTCATTTTGAGTAGTGTAGGTTTCCTGTAAATAATCTGTTTTCCTGCTTTCCTTAGCTTAGTTGGTTTGTTGCAGGTTGCTTGCTTTGGGGTGTTTTCTTTCATTATTTTCTTTCGTTGTCTCGTTTTGGTGTTTGCTTTTGTTTGCTCTTGATTTGCTGCCGCTTTGCTTGGGGTCCATCCATTTTTGGCTAGGTGCATCTGTGTGCACAACAACCTTTCTTATCACTTGGGGTTTCTCTATGTATTTCTTTGTCAAACTATAATCAAGTTTTCAGAGTAGATGGTGAGGATCTTCTGTTAGTATGAAGTGATCTAGATGTTTGATTCAAATTGGATAAGTCATTGGTCGGTCTGTTCTGAAGTATTCTAGAATCTTATATCTCTCACAAATTTTAAGGATCTGACAGTCACTGTAGGTCCTTTGTGAAGTCTAGTTAAGTGAAAAATCTAAAATTCTACTCTAGCGCCACTGTGATTCTCAGCCCTGAGTGCAAGCTTCATTGCTTGCAGGTTGAAATAAAAGAACTAAAAAAAGAAAAGAAACAAAAGAAAGAAAGTAAAAATATTGAAAATCAATAGAAGAGAAATTCATCTTTTCAGGGGTATACGAACAACTCTACCGGGGCTATGGATGCCCAACCGACAGTAGAGCAATGTTCGGAAGAATCACAATGACAACCTCATCGGGGCTATGGATGCCTCACTGGTAGGGAGGCAATGTCTCAGATGCTTTTGGAGTTAGAATAAACTATGTAGCTTAACTTGATGGAGCTTGTATTCTCACAGCAACTGAAGGATGGGAATTAATGCAACTGCACACACTTGGATTTTTAGCATACTAAAGGTTGGGTTAACTAGTGGTTTTGACCCTTTGGTTGAGCATTTGGATTTTTTTCCCTAGCATGAAGGTCGAAACCAGAGATTTTGTGTTCGTGATTCCAATTTTTTATCAAAATGCTCTAGAGAATTTCCCTCAGCGAGTCGCCATTTGTTGTGCCTATTTTGCGCACACGCCCCACCATAGGCAGGTACCCTCTTTTTTGGCTCTTGATAGGCTACTCTACTCCCGCCTCATTTTTTGTGCCCCTCATTTTGGTGTCCTAATTGGTCAACATGTTCTCAAAAGTCACATTTTAGGTTGACCAAATTTTTCCCCTTGGAAAAACGCTAAATCTTAGCCATTTCAGGTTCCCCTTGTCTGTCAGCCTTTCTGATGTCTGTAGCGCCTTTCAGGCCCGACCCTCCAGAATTCCCCTCTTGGGTTTTTGTTCCATTTTTTCTATTTCAAATGGCCAAGCCTGACCATCTTCCTGCACTCTGGAACCCGACTCCCAGAGTGTTGTCCTCCCTGCGCCATTCCGAACGACCTTACTGCAGCTAAAGCTTGAATGCCTAAATGGTGGCTGAAATGGACTCCAAATCAAAAACGAACTTCAACCCAGATGCTAAAATGGGGTCTTATCCTCCCTGGAACTTTTAAATTCCAAAATTCAGTTAGGAAATACCATCCAAAGTTTCGTGCTTCGTCGGTCATTTCAAACAGCATTTCCACAACAGCATTCTGGGCTCATGTCTCCGAAACATACAAGTGCACCTCCAAATCAAAACCGGACTTCAACCCAGATGCTAAAATGGGGTCTTATCCTCCTTGGAACTTTCAAATTCAAAAATTGCAGCCGGGAAATACGATCCGAATTTCCATGCTTTGTTTGTCATTTTTAAATCAACATTCCTAAAACAACATTTCGACCTCTTATTTCCGGTTTCAAGAAACCTATCATGGGTCCATTGATAGAACCATTTGATCCAATGAGGAATGCTAAAATTCCATTAGGAGAAGGTGGATTTTAGTCAATTTTAGTTACAATAAAAGGGAAATCAGCTAGAAGACAAAACTGCTACAGTGACTGGCCACTACAAGATAGAATAGGGAAAAGACAAAGATGTATTTTAAATTACTAAATATTGTGGGGTAGGTGAAGCCCTAATGTAATCGAATCTGAGCCACACAATGTAACTCAATCATAGCCATTCATTTGGGCTTTGGTAAACTATAAATAGGGGTCTTCCCCTCATTTGTAAGTGTTGGAGAGCTATTGTAAAAACATTCTGCAGCAATCTAAAGCAGCATTGCATGATCTATGGGTGCTACTTTTGAGTTTTCTCATTATGTGTGCATGGTTCTACCATCCAAGTTAGTTTTAGTTATAGTTTCTTGAATGGAAGTGGTAATGGTGATTGTTGTTTCAGTATTTGATGAATTTCCAACCCATACTTTTGGCACTTGTTGATGACAAGCTACTGTGCAAAGTTAGCTTGGGCTTCTTTATTTAATTGTTGCATCTTAGTTCATTTGCATGTTCATGATGTGTGTATGCAAACTGAAAATATGCAGTCCTTAGAAGATTGCACTGGTTTTGTGTAACTATAGGATCCTCTTGGCCAAACAAAACCTAGTTTGGGGAGTTTGTCTACTGTAGCAGCCTCCATGATCACTGTTCATTCGTAGTTTCAGATCCAGGAACCTTCTCTCTTCCTTGCTTTTTTTGCTTTTTTTTTAAGTAGCCTTAGGCAAGGTTCATTGCACATTGTAAAGCTAAATCTGATGTTGAAATGGAGTTCCAGACTGCTATTTGAACCTGCAGCAAACACTCAATAACTTTCCCATCTTAAAACTCCATTTGCTGATCCAAATTTCCCACTTTGTAACTCAACCGTAAGTCCACCTTGTGATTCCAGAAAATCACATAAATCAACTGAGATAGTCCAAGCACTCTCAAGACCTGACATCCGAGAGACCTTGGGATAGTGTTCTACATTTTGATTATGGAAGATTGTCTTTCAAGAGAGGTAATACACCTATGTATTGCCTATGTTGTGAAGTGCATAAAAACACCATCAATACCTAGTATTTTAGAAACTACATTCAATTTTATATAGGTTATATTCTTACATATTTTTTTAATAATATAGATAACTTATTAAAAGTTTGACATCAAGTTGTCTAACTCTGATTTTTTGAATTTTTATTGCCACTTAAGGGCCCATTTTTTCCATGATGATCTTGCACATACCCAATTGTCCTCTTGCTCCCATATCACTGTATGCAAACCTATTCTCTATTTATTGCCAACAATACCCTCTTAGGGTTACCAAACTCATGTAGAATATGGTGTTTATTTCTTATGCAAGGCTTAAGGGTTTTTTTCTTTAGTACAAGTTGCGGCTTCTCCACTATGTCTTGCTCAATGAATATTTGGTATGAGAATAATGGTATCTTACTTTATATTCCAAATTTATTTAAGGCCTATTTTTTAGCTTCTAGGTTACTCTTTTCCTATGACAACAAATGAACTCCCTCAATGTGTTTCACCTACTACATGTGTTGATATCTCTGTACATTTCATACCCATACTTGTGTTTGGATTTTATCTTGAAAATAACTATTCAATAGTTATTTCACTTTATGGTGCAATTGCCATGAATGATTTATCTTTGGGAAAGATTTTTTTTTAATCTTGCATAAGATCTATAGATTTCTATTAATAAAAGGTTGCTTCTTCTATAAATACAATTAATGGTTTCAATGCCTTTAATATTTCATAATTCAAGGTTGCACCCTCCTTAGCTGTTAGATCTACATGAATTATTTTTGAACAATTGGTTGTCTATTCTATTAAGCTTCACTATTAGAGTAATAAGTTATTCCACTTAATTAATTTAATCATATTGTCTAGTTAATTAAGTCACTTATTCCTTTAGGTTACTTAAGTTAAACTTAGGAAGATTAATAATTATTTATTAATTATTAAGTGTGCGCACTAGGGTTTCATTTAGGGTTTCCTAATTTTAGGTTTTCTTCATCTCATCATATGGATTCTACATATTCTATGTTCACTTCTTTTCAATCTCACACTATGTCTCCTATTTTTATGGGAAAAAATGCATACATGAGTGTTACAGGGAAGGGGTCTATTAGTTTTGGGTACAACACTTTCTAGGATGTCTTGTGTGTTCCTCATTTGACAAAAAACCTTCTTTCTATATATCATGTCAGACATGGAGGCAATGGGAGGTTTGTGGAGTTCACACCTGATTCAATCATCATCAGAGACTTGGAGAGTAGAGTGGTTATTGCTACTGGGGTGGTTGATCACTCATCTCAATTGTATTGCTTTGAAAAAATTTCTACTGATGGTGCTTTTGTTCCTACAACTGTTCATCACACTTCTAGTGTGAATCATCATTCAAAGGAAAAAAATTTCTTCTTGAACATTGGAGTTCTCACTTTAGATCCTGATCTTGAGCCATCCATTCCATCTCCTCCACCTACTATTGTAGTTGCTAATACTTCTATGAATATAAATGTGGTTTCTTCTATTTCACTGTAGTAGGATCTAGTTGAGCATTCATCTTTGGAGGTTTCACTTTAGTCTTCACCTACTTTTCCTTCTTCATTTGTTGAGGTCAAACCTACTTCTATGGAGACATCTTGGGCTACACCTACTTCACCTTCATAGATTGCACTCATTCGGCCTCTTCCCTCTCACTTCTTTCAGGAGATGTGGTTTCTTCAGTCCTTTTGGAGCTACTTCATTATGGGGGGGATATGTGGTCTATTTCTTCCTCTCTTTTGGGGGGATTATTTCATGTATCTTTGTGATGGATGGTGTCCTTGGGGGGTCTTATGGATTCATCCATATTTCATCACTTATTTTCTCCTTTCATTCTCTTTTGGGGAGGAGTTTTGTTCCCACTAGGTTTTCTCCTTTACCTCTATTAGTTTAGTTTTCATTGCATTTTTACTTGGGTACCTGATCAGGCCTTTGTTTTTTAGGACCCATCTTTTCTTTCATGCATCTTTTTTCTAGTGTTTTATCTACTCTCTAAGCTCATCTTAAGGGGGGTGTTAGAGTAATAAGTTATTCCACTTAATAAATTTAATCATATTGGTTAATTAATTAAGTCACTTAGTCCTTTAGGTTACTTAAGCTAAACTTAGGCACATTAATAGTTTTTTATTAAAAATTAAGTGTGCACACTAGGGTTTCATTTAGTGTTTCCTAATTTTAGGTTTTCTTGATCTCCTCAATAAGGATTGATCACATTATAATTATCATATTATTCAATAATCATTTTTCTAGTTTTAGCTTGCACATTCTTGCTTGAGAGTTTACAAAACATCCTCTTGTTTGTTCTGGAAATCTATTGCATGTGACGGGTGATTGCATGCAAGTGATTCTTGGGGGTTGTGAAGTTGGCTTTATCAACTTCTACATTCACTAACCCATACATTAGTTCCTTTGTTTCTACCTCTATACACAATAAATTTAGACTACATATATAAGTTTCTATATATGGTAATTTCTCCTCTATCAATTATTTATGGGAAACTTGTATTGTATTTGACTACCTTCCTTAAATGCATAACTTTTGACTATTCATGGAAATCTTGTTCAAGATCCTTGTACATACTCACTATTATTCTTTCTTTGGCTGCGATTGATCTTTTATGGTTGTCATATACACATGCTTATATTTCTTGTATTTTTCTTATGAAAGCCTAAAACTTCTTTATGAATGCATTTTGTCATCCTCTTCATTGGCTACTCAACCTCCATGAACATGTGATTTTTATGTCTATTATTTTATCTATTAACATGTGAATATTGTAGTACCTCTATTCCTCTCATAAATTAGAGAATGCAATATGTTGGGCTCAACCCTTGTGGGAGCCCATTTTCCTCCACATACTAAAATGAAAAGAGATTGATCATATAAGAGAAGAGCATGTTCTTGCATAGTGAGAAAACATGTTAGATAAAAGAAGTTCAATAATTATTTTTGATGATTATTTCACTTTCACTTTGATGATCTAAACCTAATTCTCACTTGTACATTTTTGATATGATTGCACTGATTCATAGTTCATAGGTTTAAGTTATTCAACTATTGATAACATATGATGAAACTTTATGTCCCGAGCTATAGCAAATCTCTTTAATATCTTGTAGGTACACCTAAACCTAGGGAATGAAGGACTGAATATAGGAGGGAAGTTGATGATAGATCTAAACATAGAAAATCAACAAACCATTGAACAAGAAATGAAGGATATAATGTTTCGTTATATGCTGTCCTATTCTTATCTTCAGTTGAATAAATTAGCTCTTATGTTTTATCAATGTGCTTCAATCATTCCCATGGGTTGTGTAGGACTTTTAAACACTCTTTTTCCCTCTAAGCATGAAACACCAATATTTATGCAATCTTCTATTTTCCTTCATTTCAAAATGAATAAAATACAACACTATGCAATTTTGATGAATCTTCTATCTTGTGTGAATTATTCATAATAAACTGAATCTCATTTGAAATCCCTCATTTGAAAATGAAATATCAGCATAAAATGAATGTACCTTTCACCTTAGATATAGAAAAAAATTCCAAGTCTACCAAAATGAGGTAAAGGTAGAATTTCGGGTAATATTCTGGTGATATTTGCTAAATGTTTTCCTCCTAAGCATGCCAGATCAATGGCATTGATAATCCATTAGGCATGGAATCTATTCTTCTATCCTTTTTGACTCAAAACTTTTGGGACTCAACAACAAATAAGCCTAAAAGAAACTAGAATAACTTTGTTTAAGACAAAGCCAAAAAACCATGCAACATCTACACTTATTGAAAACAAATAGAAGCGAAATGAAATGTGCTCAAAGAACTTATTAACTCAAAAACTACCCTACCCTACACTAACTAGAAGTGTTAGTGCTCTAACATGACCATTCACTGGTTGTGATAAATAACAGCCCTTCCTTAACAATAAACTTTGATTGACATGCTTATGAAAAACTAAAAATAGATGATGAAGAATAAGATAATCAATAAATTGTTGCAATTCTTCATGAAGAATGTAAACAAACTCACTCACCCTCTGATTTTGATCAACCAAACTATTGGTTTGGAATGAATGAGCAAGTTGCCCCTGTTTTCCTTCTATCTAAATCTCTTTGTTGGAATCTGTTATGGAGAGGTGCTTGATTGGGTATCCTATGGAGATGCTAAGTCAATGAATCTTTTTTTTTGGATTCTTTCTCACATCTTGTATCTTCAACCACAACTTATTTGGTCACTTGATCTTCTTGATCACAATCCTTTGTCTTCAAAGGTGCTAAGTTGACAACAATTTTAGAGAAAAAAACATCAATGATGCTTGATAATAAGTCTATATCATGATCAAACTTATCATAGACAGTATGCTCTAACTCATTTTCATGATAGTCTTCAAAGATCATACCTTCAAAATACATGAATTGTTTCTTTTCTTGCTCTACATGAACAACCTTTGTTTGTGAAACGAACTTTTGACTTTCTCAAAGATGACTTTTCATTTGTCTCTTCTTCGATCTACACCTTTTTAAATTGATTTTTGTCATCTTGTTGCTCAATTAGTTCAATCAAGCACTGCACATCTTCATGTAGAAATCTTGGAATTTTTCCAAATAAAAAAATGGACTTGAACATCATTTTCTACCACAAAAAAATGTTGTTTCTGATTCTCTTCTTGAAAAGGTGGAAGTCTAGAGTCTAAACTTGAAACAAATACCTCAATGTCATCCCAAAATGAGTCCTCTTCATTCTGATTTCCATTTTTTTGTAGAAGAGGATTTTTTATTACCTTATTTAGTATCTAGAACATCAAAATATTTACCTTCTTCTTTTTGATATGAGGCTAATACTATTGTGAACTAAGATTCCTCTCGCTCATCATCAACAAAAAATGGAATTTCATTAATCAAATCAGTTATATCATAAGAAACATTACCCTTTTATTGATCTAAATCTTGTTAATTTTCAACTACACCCTCCTCTATTTATTGATCTACAACTTGATTATCTTGAGAAATTAAGATATCAATGGTTTCTTCTATGGATGAGGTGATTGTGTCTAAATAGGAAGTCTTAATTTGTTGAGGTTCTTGAGATTGCACAAGTTTGGGGAAAGGCTGCTCGTGAAGGATTGTAGTTTGAACCTCCTCAAGAATAGTGTTGATGCAAAAAATTGGCAAGGTAACAACCTTTATGGGAAACACAATTAATGGGGGACAAATTGCACTAAACTAAGTGACCTTCAGATTTTTAAAGAAGTTGACTTCTTCTATAATTGGGGTTTTGAATAGAAAAATGAAGTAGATATAAAAATAAAATATCTAACTAATGCAATGCGCCAAGATTTAGATGTAAGGCACGATAAATCTATATTTTAGATGTGATTTAAGGGATCGTTCAACAATCTGATATGTCCTAAAATGATAGAAATTAAAGATAGAAGTCTGGATAATTCATTCAATGACATAAAATAACCTTCATGCACATTCACTAAAGAGAGGAGTCCAAGAGATGATCTAAACCGGAAAATTTTCATTAAAATTATAGAAGTTCCACAAATAAACATTCAAACAATAAATGACATAGTATAAAGTTGATCAAATAGCTTAAGAAAATAAAAAGGCCGAACAATGGCATAATCTGTGAGTTCTTTTTACAAAAATATTAAACAGTAAAAGGCCTGGTGTCTTTTCTCAAAATTATGTCACTTCTGAACTCTTTTAGCAAAGAAAGAAGAAGTATTTATAGCTAGAAATCCCATTGCCTCGCGAGCCAGCAATCGGAAAGACTCAATATCTAGAGAAATGATGCAACCGCAAATTTCCTAAGTTGTTATAATAGAAAAATATCAAGCCATGGCATGTAGATGCTTCCTACAAAAACACACCCCCCTGTAAATGATGGCAGTAGTCCCGATTTACCTTGTGCAGACAAGTTTTGCCTCTCGAAGTAGGTAGTTAGAACATGCAACAACATATGGTGGCTTGGCGTGCGCTCCCCTCTTTCCTTAAATGAAGACTTGTCGAGGGAATACATGGCAGTAGTTTGCAACTCGTAGCTCATTCTCCCCTCCATTTGATGAAAGCTTGCACCCATAAGACACATTACTGCATGTGGGGTCCGCCAAAGTCTATGCGAGTAGAAGCTATGGGTATGTGCAGGATTATGATGGGCCAAAAAGTAGCGATATGTAAGTGATATGATGGCCCATGTGGCTGACAAATTTTTTTTTACCCAAAATTGATGAAAAGAAAAGGGTTTTTAAAGGAGATTTCTATCTTTCCACCAATATAAATTATTCTTTACTTTAAATTCAATAAATAATTATTATTCATTTTCTATTTGAATTATGACTAAAGTCTTGATTGGTAGGTTGACTGAAAAAAATCTATAGCTTTCAAACAGTATCACATTTTTTGAATCTGAAACAAGTTTCACATTCTATACTTTGCATACTATAGGAATAAAAAAAAAAGTTGAACTTTTTACCAAGTTAAGGTGGTTAGACATACGAGTTTTTATATTTTTTAAAAGTTGTAATAAAATATTTACAATTAATTATTTACTTGAAAAAAATTACAAAAAAATATGCATCACATCGGGACATGAGTCCTCTAGTTATATTTAAAATATTATTAAAAAATATTATCATTTTATTGTGGTTAGGGTGGTTAGACAGACACCTACTTCTGATTTTTTCCTTGAAATTTAAGTACTACTGCATTGAAATTTCCAATTTTCACCAAATAGATTTAAAATAAAATAAAAATCCTAGTATTTTAGAAACTACATTCAATTTTCTATAGATTTTATTCTTACATATTTTTGAAATAATATAGATAACTTATTCAAATTTTTACATCAAGTTTCCTAACTCTGATTTTCTAAATTTTCATTGCCACTTCAAGGCCTATTTTTTCTATGATGATCTTGCACATACCCCTACATTTCAAGTGGGTGGGATACGACTAGATAATGAAGGGAGCCAGTTGAAAATAGCCAACGGTCAAGACATGTTGAGGTATAATGGGAGTTGGTTACAAAGCAAAGGGAAGAATGTCTTTGGAGAGCGCTAGGTACCCACATGGAAGTTGCTGACAGAGTATAGAAAAAGAAGGCCGATAGAAGGAAAGGGAAGCAAGTTGAACATATGAGGATCGGTCGACCTACAACAAAACACAAAAAACAAAACCCAAAGGGAGCTCGAAGAATTTAACATACACAGCTTTTGGTGACTATTAGGGGCATTTCACCTGCAGAATGAGGAACCCAAAATTTTCTCCGGTCTTGCATACTAGAGCCATATTCATAGGATGAAGGAGTAAGAGGTTAGAAAGAGCTACCTACAAAGGAAGCCAGTTGGCCTCAAATGGTCTCAACACATCGGATAGATTCTCTTGCACTCCGTCTAAGTCAAGCATTTCTTTATAAGGTAGCAACTCATATAAATTGGCCCTAGACTCACATTGGAAAAGTAGCCACATTATTGGATGAATGATACATTCAATGTCTATAGTGGTAGGAGGTTAGCTGAAACTTTGGAAAGTGGTTGGGTCCTACTCCCTCTTTTTTATTTTTTCCACAATTTGTTCAGCTATGGCGACTGACTCATCTTCAAGGAATGGGGACAAAATTCCCATCTTAGTTAGCCAAGAGAAATTTTCTTGCATGCTATCCATAGCCTGGTTCAAGGTAGTTGCACAAGAATTAGTATGAAGGATGGCTGAATGGAAATGGATGAATTTTTTTGTCATCCTACTAGCAAAATTATGGTCCTCGATCCCTGCCTTTGTTATGTTTTCATCAGAGACCATGTATAGCTTGCTTAGAAAATTCCTTGCCTTAGGAACCTTTTCTATGATGAACCATGAGAAGTGTTCAATTTTTTTGTGAACCTCCCTACTTAATTTTGTTACCACCAATATGAATTGGAGCATTGGCTACAATGTTAGGAAGAAGGCTTTAACCTTTTCCCAATATGAAATATATAGTTGTTGAGCTACAAGGATTAGGTCTGGTTGAGAAACATCGGTCTGGGAAACACTCCTTAAAAGGGAAATCTGTGTATCCTTCAAGCTGACATCCTTAGTTAACTTTGTAATTCTCCTATTTATGGATGCAAGTTGTCCCTCGATGTTACTTAGCTCCCTTGACCAATTTTATTCATCCATGTTCTTTTTAATTGAATTTGTTTCAAGGACAAGCTTCATCGCCTAAAACACCTTTTCCACTTGGGCCCTCTCGGCCTCAAAATCGGCCTCCATCTCCTGCATCCTTTGCTTGAATTGAGCATGCTACTGAGCTAACTCTTTATATTTTTGTTGCATCACTTGCTTCACCAAGGATAACCAATTTTCATAGTCTTGGATCCTTTTCTGCATCACATCGATCAAGGTGAGGTCAACTGATTGGAGCTTTTCTAGTTCCTCCCAGAGTCTATTTTGTTCCACTTCTTCCACCTACCCTTTTCCTGATAGGCATGCAATATCTACCTCCATCTCCTTTTCCTTTTCTTGTAGGAATTCAACTTTATCTTTTACCACTTTCAACTCCTCCTCCTTTTTTAGTTGGCGACCAAACTTGAGGAAGTTCATTGTCACCACCCGCTACATTTCTTCCATGAGTTCAACCTTGTCCTATGGTCAAGCCACCCTTAGATCAAGTACCATGGCATACATGTTGTATTCATCTGGTGGCATCTCCCCTTGCAGTTTGAAAATGTTCGGATACATGGTGGCGAAATTCAGCATTTCTTGTGCTTTAATGTAAATAGTATATACCTTTGGCTCTACAACCCTTTTTTCATCCTTCGCTTTTTTTTTCGAATCCTTAGGGCCTGTGCTTCCTTTGTAGCATCAAATTGTGCCATAAATTGGGAAGGTGACTAAACTAGCCTAGTTGCAAAAGGTGCACCGGGAGGTACGACGGAAGGGAATGTGAGGGTTGTAGCTCTGAGCACCTTTCTTTTAGGGAGGTTGATAGTCTGCGGGAAGAAATTGGGAATTTTACAAAGCTCAATTTGTGAACCGGTTAGAGAACTCATTGATTGCTACAGTAAATGTGGGCTCATGGCAGGCTCCAATTTTTGGATGGATTTGGTTTTTCTTGTTGTAGTAGCAGGAGGTGTGTCAATAGCGGTCATACTTGAAGAAAGTGAGGCAAGAGTAGATTGGGTAGCAACATAGGGTGTAAGGTTCTACAAAGGTGTTAATAGAAATGGCCTCATTTCAGAAAACTGGGAGAAACCCTCCAAAACCATTTTATAGGGACAAAAAGGATAGGGCTGACACCTGAAGTGATGTGTGCCATAGAGACAACAGGGGCACCAAAGATGGTGAATTTAGAGAAGAAGGAGAAAATGTTACCTATAGACTAGATGATTGCAACTCCTAGCTCGCCTTGGTCTCCTAGCTAGCCACGGGTGCTTTCAAACTCTCCTCAACAATTGTTTCTATCCACTACCATTCGGTAGGTGGATTATCCTCCATTACATTGGATTTTGATGGTTGTTGGGTTACTCTTGTCCTTGCGAAGCCCAGGTTAGCTTCCGTGAACCTCTTGATTGATTCAGACACACATTTGAGACAATCCAGATAGGCTGGTTTGTTACCTTCTTCTTTTATTGAGCAAAGGTCGATGATACCTCAAATTCTTGCTCCTGCACTTCTTCACTAGAATCATTTCTCTTTTCTATGCTTGAGTTGGAAAAAGGATGTTCATCATCCCATATCTCATCGAATTTTTCATCCAACTCCAAGCTTCCGTACTTAGCCTCAAGTTTGCCAGTCTCTTGGAAGTATACCCAAAAAGATCTAATTCTTTCTACGACACATTCTTCTTCTCATCGCAACTTGTTGAACAAGGTGGGCCCCATTTGTTTCTTTTCATCAAACACCACCAAAGGGAAGTAGAACTTATGCCATGGGGGCATGCTATCCATTGTAGGAATGTGGATCAAATCAACTAGTAGATTATCTAGATCATTCAATGGGTTTTGCTTCTTCTCCCAGTAAGTCTGTGGGTTGTGTTACCTTGAAAAATTATTTTGGCACATCATTTTTGAGGTTGTATTCCCATTTGTCACAAATCATCACCAACCCAAGATGAGCCAGCTTGTCCTTCAACAAGTTGTTCGTCTCTTTCTTTTCCATCACCACCATTTTTAAGGTTTGCAGGTAGCCGAAGAATTCCCTCTTTTTGGATTTTCCTCCGCAAAAATTGATATCAATCAGGGATACCTATTGGAACATTTCAAGGGCCAACACGTGATTCGTGACACAAGTCAGAAGATGAAATGGTTCTCTGGTGAAACAACACAACTGAATGAATTTGAAATCTACTATGAGAAACCAATCACATTTGGGAGTGAAATTTTGAATATATGTAGGTTTCTCCTCGGTGAGCTGGTTGAAACCATCATCCCCTTGTAAATCTTGCAAAATAAGAGTCAGGAAATAGTCCAAAAATGCATAATAGTCATATGTAGAAGAGAGGAGATGAGTCCATACAAAAATTGGTTTTTGTTTCCCTGACTCATAAAAAATAGACTTCATATACTTCTTGAAGAAATCAGGGTTCTGGTGTAAAAACATGTGAGTACGAAAGGAAGGAAACCTGATTTTTTTTTTGTGTTGGGTAATCTTTGATTTGCTGAAGCATCTCACCAACAAGGTATTTTGCAAAGTCATACTAGAACAGGGTATGTTTCTTGCAAAACTGAAACACTGGACTTAACCAAAATTCATGCAAATCCTTGTCGACATCCAGGTCGTAGACAAATGCCAACATTGAGAATTCCTCTTGCATGTTTGTGGGGAAGGCAGTGAGTGACGTCAGAATATTTGGTGGCTTTTGATGACCCACATCGAGTCTTTGGGTTTCTTTGTTGTAGAATTGTAAAGCCTTTTTCATGCCTCTCTACATTTCCTCTCCCTTTGATGGGTTGAAGAACTCTAATATTTCTAGTTTGGAGTTGGGATGAGGAATGGAAAACATATTCTAGATAGCCTCCAATAAATATTCACCTATAATATTTGGCCTTTGATGGTGTTCGTGCATGGGTTAAAATGTCTAATGGCTGCATCAACCAGTTCTAGGCAATAATGAACAAATGAGACCATATACCTGTGGAAGCCCATTGTACCATAGCTTTTGAGATATTGAATTCAAGCTAGAGGATACCTTCATTCTTTCATAGGCCACCTCCCTTAAATTCTTGGGGTTTTTCACAAGGATGGGATCATGAGTATTATCCCAATCCTCCCTAATTCTGCTCTAATCTTTGTACTTTTTGGGCTTCTCTAGAACCTTCATATTATCCCATTCTAGCTTCTTTGGCATACCATGTGAAGCATAATAAAGGTTGTCAAAGACGTAGATGGTTGATGCTCTATGTATATCATCAAATAGGCTATGTGTTTCTTCCACCTGGGCCTCTACTTGTCAAACTTCTTGGGAACTCTCCACCATTTCCTTTTGCTATAGATTTCTATATTTTTTAAAATTTTCTACAACTTACTTCAGCTCTGGTTGCACTTAAAATCTCTTTTGCTTAGGGCATAATTTTTTGAAAAGCATTCACAACACAAAAAGCAAAACTTTACATGTGATACTTAGAAATTTCCTTCTTTGGGTGGCCAACAATGCTCACCTACTTGCATTAAATTCAGAATGATCTCCAACTTATTCTCCCATACAAAGTGAATTACTTTCCATTTTGAAATGACAAGAATTTATAATGATCCTTCGCAATGATGTACTCTGGCCTGATTTTTCTTGGAACTTGAGTCATCGATTGAAGGTGGCTTAGGCATAGTATGCGGTAGAAATTAATATCCTAAATGAAATAATTATGCCAAATTATGTAATAAGCTCCAAAAATATTTCCGTTCCTTTTTGGGAGTTTGAAAAGTGCTTGTAGAATGACACCTCAATGTCCAATCATATGGAATACCACTAGAGACTCTCACCAACTTATGCTAATTAATTAGATTCCACTAATCCTACACACAATAAATCATACTCACAGATGCAATCAGGTGGGGGCTTCAGGTGAGCTTTGGTGTAGTTCCTGAGATAGTACTTGATTGACCTCATGCTTATGGTCTAAAAATTACCATGCCTATCCTTGCCATTTCTATAAATAGCTACCTAGAGAATAATGAAATCACACTTAGCAAATTTTGGTAGAATTGGTATTAGGTGATTGGTTTATCCTTTGGTGGTTGTAGTTTTTGTAGTATTGGCATAGAGCTTATGTTAGGGAGTCATATATAGCCTATCACCATGAACACCCCAATTAGGCTTATTTCTCATAAATCTCAAACGACCTTTTTGGGTGAGATCTCGACTAGGTGCCTTAAAAGGATGACCAAAATTAAGCATTCCTTGGGCATCATAGCCATAAAATGGGTCCTGGGATGTGACTTCCTTGACTATGAGGATAAATACAGAGTTAAAACTGATGTATGCTCTCACTTTTTCACATCGATGCATGATATCCATATTCCCAAGCAACTCATTCTCTACCTAGTGAAGGAGATATTTCTGAAGAATTACCTGAACGGCCTTAGGGAGGTGGTGTCAAATGTTGTGTTTGGTGGAGGCATTCCAGCTACAAGTAAACTCTAAAAATACATTGAAGAAGACACAATCATACCGTGGCTACCATTCCTGAGTGGTTTCTATATTCAGACGCAAGCCAAACATCGCTAGAGGGTCACTCATGCTTTCCATTTCCTCTTTCACATGTACAACATGGTGCCTTTTTATGATATTGACTGGTATAATAACTTTAGGAACCTAGTGTTCCCTCTGCCACTCATCATTACTCCTTTGGATGGTGCCACTGGTCAAGTCGCTACCTCTAATGATGAAATTGTTCTAGATGTTGCTATTGATACTACCATTGTTGCTGCCCAATCTCATGACTAAAGATTTCCCTCTTTTCATGTTTCAGAACTAAAGCTCGTTAGACTATTTTTATTTTGTATATATGCCTGAAAAGGCTTTATATTAGCCAAAAGAAGAAGTTACAGAAATATATATAAGTATATAATTTTAAAGGCATGGCCTCTAAGTCATTTTGATACTGTATTTAGTGAAGTATATAAACATAATGAAGATATAACTTATATTTAAAAACTTCTTTCTCCTTGGCTTGTTTTGCATTCTGGGTTATAATTTTTTCCTACATATGTATCCATGTTTCAATTCAGTCCATGGGTATTACTTTTCTTGACCCCTTTTGGGTTATTTTAACTTTTTCTACACTTTGTGATATTTATCTCCACTCGTTCTTGCTCCTTGCATATGAATCAATTAAGAAAGGCCATCCAACAAAAACAAAAGGGAAAGAAAAATAAAAAATGAATTATTCACCTATTTACATGGCAAAATAGTCTAAAGTTAGTTGAATAATTTTAAGTGAATCCCATTGATTGGGATTCCCAATGGTTCATATTCTGTGGTTTCCAATTCATATGTGTTGTGTTCCTTGCACTGATTTATTCTAAATGGGCCTTCCCAGAGGTTGTCAAACTTTTCATGTTGACCTAGCATTGCAACTCTTTCACTAAATTTTAGCACTATGTCGCCATGCTTTAGACCTTGGTCTAAAGCTGTCTTATCAAACCATCTCTTAACCACCTACCGCTGGTTAGTCATAGCTATCAGGGCATTCTCTCTTTTTTCTTGTACTTCCAACAACTCGGCTAGCCGCACTTCCATTGTGTCATTTTGTTCTAACTCAAGAGATTTGAGTAATTGCATTGTCGTAATCTCCATGGAGATGGGTAATAGCACCTCTTTTCGATATACTAACTCATATGGAGAAGTCTTGAGGAATTTCTTAGGACTTATGCAGTCTGCCCAAAGTGTCATTCAAAGATTTTTATGCCATTCTCATTGGTGCTCCAAACCAATTCTTTTGGGGAGTCAAACTAAATTTGTATTAGTCAACTCTCCTAGACCATTACCCTGCAGATATTAATTTAATGATGTTTTTAGGAAAATAGAATGCATGAGTGAAAATTGACATACCTTAGAGCTAGGGAAGTTCTTGCATTATTAGAGATGATGGATTTAGGAGGGCCAAATATCATCACGATCTATTTGAAAAAAATTACTATCTTCGTCTCTATTACATTCTTCAGGGGCATGGCTTCAGTCCACCTTGTGAAGTAGTTTGTGGCCATAAGAATCCACTTATGTCTAGTGTTGGAGGTAGGGTTAATCAACCCAATGAATTCAAGACCCTATTGCTCAAATGGCTCATCAACCACTATTGGGTTGAGAGGCATTGCATAATTGTTTCTTCTTCCGGCAAAAAATTGGCATTCTTTGCAAGCCTTAACCAATGAATAGGAATCATTGAATAGCATCGGCCATAAATACCCAATGCACATGATTTTGATGCCAGTGGTCTTAGCGGAGAAATATTTTCCAGCAACACTAATATGGAAAGTATTGAGGATTCTTTTGGCCTATTCTATGGTGACACACTGCAATAGAATGTCATTGAATTTTATTTTGAACAAGATCCCTTCGATGAGCACATATCCGCTATTTTGTAGTCGATAGAATCTTCTCTTTTGAGAAGGAAGGCCAGGCAGATATCTTCTTGTGTGCATGGATCTTACTCTCTTTTCCAGCCAATAGCCTTCCATCTCTGATTCATTTATTAGAACCAACCAGTTGTCCTTCTTCTACTACGATCTATTCATCATGTTCCAGATATTCACACTGTCCCCTTCCTTGGACAATATTTGTAGGATTGACCTGAATATCATATTCAAGGATCTTGGTGATCCAATTGGCCCTGTTTTGGTGATTTCTCTTTCCATAATATATTCATGTACACCGAAATGTGCGACATAAAAAATCATCGTGTTGCAAGAGATTAGGTGTCAAAATTTTTTGAGTCCCTTAACTATTGTAAAATCTTGCCTCTTGAAAAATTTGTAGGTTTTCTCATACTCTTTCAAGGTCTGAGAATGAAAAGCTATCCGATGTTCTCCCTTTCCTTCATCCTCTTTCTAAGTTAAGAAAATAGCAATGCTTGACTTACTACTAAATACATACATTATGAAGTCTTTTGACAAGTCTGGATTAACTATTAATGGAGCTGAGGAAATAGCATCCTTAACTTTCCCAAAGGTTTATGTAGCTTCTCCACTATGTCTTTCTTTTTTATGCAAGCCTTAAGGGTTTTTCTCTTTAGCACAAGTTGCGGCTTCTCCACTATGTCTTTCTCATTGAATATTTGGTATTAGAATAATTGTATCTTACTATATATTGCAAATGTATTTAAGGCCTCTTTTTCAGCTTCTAGGTTACTCTTTTACTATGACAAAAATTGAACTCCCTCAATGTGTTTCACCTGCTACATGCTTTGATATCTTTGTACATTTCATACCCATACTTGTGTTTGTATTTTATCTTGAAAATCATTGTTCAATAGTTGTTTGAATTTATGGTGCAATAGCCATGAATGATTTATCTTTTTGAAATATTTGTTTTCATCTTGCATTAGATCTATAGATTTCTATTATAAAAGGTTGCTTCTTCTACAAATATAGTTACTGGTTTCAATGCCTTTAATATTTCATAATTCAAGGTTGCACCCTCCTTAGTTGTTAGATATACTTGAATTCTTTGTGAACAATTGACTATCTATTCTATTAAGCTTCACTACCCCATGCATTAATTCCTTTTGTGTTACCTCTATACACAATAAATTTAGATTGCATATATTAACTTTTGTAGATGGAAGTTTCTCCTCTGTCAATTGTTTATGGGAAAATTGCATTGTATTTGAGTACCTTCCTTGAATGGAATACTTTTTGTTTTTCATGGGAGTGTTGTACAATCTCCTTATACATGCTCACTATCATTATTGTTTTGACAGTGATTGATCTTTTATAGTTTTAATATGCACATGCTTGTACTTCTTGTGTTGTGCTTATGAAAGCCTGAAAATACTTTATGAATGCATTTTTTTCCCTATTCATTGGTTTCTTAACCTCCATGAACATGTGATTTTTATGTCTATTATTTTATCTAATAACATGTGAAGATTGCAATACCTCTATACCTCTTGTAAATGATATAATGTAGTATATTGGGCTTGACCCTTGTGGGAGCCCATTTTCCTCCACATTCTAAAATTAAAAGAGACTAGTTATAAAATAAGAGAAGAACCTATTCCTATACAGTGAGAAAAAAATGTTAGATAAAAGTAGTTCAATAATTCAATCTAATGATGATTTCACTTTCGATATGATAATCTGATCGTGATTCTCTCTTGTACTTTTCTGATATGGCTGAATTGGATTGATAATTCATAGGTTTAAGTTATTCAACTGTAGATAACATATAATGAAACTTTATGTCTCGAGCTCTAACAAATCTTTAACATCTTGCACGTAGACCTGAACCTATGGAATGAAGGACTAAAGATAGGAGGGAAGCTGATGACAGAGCAAAAGATAGAACATCAACACAACATTGAACAAGCAATGAAGGGTGTAATGTTTTGTTATATGTTTTCCTATTCTTATCTTCAGTTGAATAGCTTAGATCTTATATTTTATCAATGTTGTTCAGTCATTCCATTGACTTGTGTGGGACTTTTAAACACTCTTTTTCCCTCTAAAAACAAAACAACAATGTTTATATAATCTTGTATGTTCCTTCATTTCAAAATGAATAAAATATAACACTATACAATTTTGATGGATCTTTTGTGTTGTGTGAATTTTGCATAATAAACTGAATCTTATTTGAAATCCCTCATTTATAGTAATAACATGATAAGTCTACCAAAGGTGGAAATTATCCAACTACCTCCTATGTGGTCATCTTGGCTATATAACCATGGGGTCTCTCATTGTAAAAAATCAATCATACTAGATGTTGGTTTGTCCTCTTCAGCAGTGTGGTATAGAATGCCTATTCGGAGTCTGTCAACTTTTGGCATCAACATGGAGACACTTGAGCATGCTTCAGAGACATTATCCATCATCCATAATCTTGACATCCTGCATACATCCTTGGTTTTGCTTCTTCCTAAGGGGAGGAACGTTGTTCGGCTAGATTGGATCATCTTCAACATTCAATGTCGAGCTTCTACCATCATTGCAGGAGACTCAACATTGAGGGGGGGCCTTACTTTTCTCTATTCTACTTCTCTCTTATGGGGGGGTCTTTTTCCTCACATGGAGTTTTTACCTTCTCATGCATCATTGAGAGAATTTAAATCCTTTTATTTTCATCTCTTTTTTGGGGAGGTTTTTTGTCCCATTGGGTTTTTTCCTTTTCTCCATTTATGAGATATTGCATTGCATTTGTACATGGGTACTAAACATGGCCTTGTTGTCAGGACCCATCGTGCATTGTTTTATTTTGTGTACATTCTCCTTAAGTTGCACTTAAGAGGGGGTGTTGGTGTAATTAAATGTTTTGTACCTTGTCCTAGGTCATGATTACACCTTAGTTAAGTTTACTTAGGGACCACATAAGAGGTAGTTGGATAATTTCCACCTTTGGTGGACTTATCATGTTAGTAATTTATCACTTCCACCTTTCATGGACATATCATGCGATTGCCTCTCCACCTTATGTGGGTGATCCACTATTTGTGGTGGTTATCACATTATCACTTTCCACTTTAGGTGGAGTTATATATTTTCATAGTTTTCTCAAGTCATAAGATTAAAACACTTGTCATAATCTTATGCCCTCCTATGTGCTCGCCTTGGCTATATAACCAAGGGTTCTGTCATTGTAAAAAATCAATCATCTCATATCATAATCATATTGACATTTAATACAATTTATTCTTGTCACATCATTTTCTCTCTACCTTGTGATTTCCATTTGGTCCATAGATCTTGGCATCCATAGCCAATTCTAACAAAATGAATGTGCCTTTCACCTTAGATATAAAAAAAAATTCCAACTCTACAAAAATGAGTTTAAGGTAGAATGTTTTCTAACATTTATAATAGTGTGTAAGTCAACAAATAATGCTTCATATTCTATTGTGTTGATTGTGCATAGGAATTTTAAGTGATAGGATAATGGAATAGGATTACCTACATGTTGGATTATTATAAACTTGATGCCAGAGCCTATTCTACACTTAGAGTCGAAGAAATATAATTCTCATGTTTCTTCATCTTTCCAAATAGTCAACACATTCTCATCACGAAATTCTTTTGTATTAGGTGATGCTAGGGGAGAGGGAACATCCACTAAGTGGTCATTTAAGGCTTGTCCTTTAATTGAATTTTTTGAAACAAACTTAAGGTAAAATTTAGTTAACAACATAACCCTTTTAGCTAAGCATCCTGATAAATTTTTTGTAGTGAAGAGATGTTTTAAAGGATCAGATTTTTTCATCACATATTTTTGTATTTAGTAAGTAATGTCTCAATTTATGAGTAGCGAATACAAGAGCCAAAAATTTATTCTCTATTATTGTGTATCATGTCTCATAATCAATCAAAGTTTGGCTAATGTAATAAATAGGATGCTCCTTACCATTTTCGTCTTGTTGAGCCAACACTGTTGTGAGAGCATGGGTCAATGTTGTTGTATAAAGGATGAACGGTTTGTTATACATAGCGGGTTGTAAAAAAGGTGGAGTAGAAAGATAATATTTCAAAATCTCAAAGGCCTATTTACAATCCTCATTCCAATTAAAGTGCACATCTTTAATAAGGAGATGCATAAATGGTAACATTTCGTCGACTAGGGATGCTCCAAATGATAGATAGCCTGAATTCTTCCTTGTAAAGTACGTAGTTGAGAAATATTTCTAGGAGGTGACATGTTAACTATAGCATCAACTTTCTTCGTGTCCACCTCCATTCCTCTGTGAGATATGATAAAACCTAAAAAGAAATTACTATTTACAGGAAAGACACTTTTTTCGAATTCAATCTCCTGTCATATTTTTGCATTCACTCAAATATCTTCTGGACGATATTCACATTATCTTGTCAGGCTAAAGATTTAGCTAGAATATCATCAACACAATCTTCCAAAATCTTGCGTATTTAATCATGAAATATCAATGGCATAGCTCACTGATATGTTGCACCTACATTTTTAATCCAAAAGGAATCATTACCCAATAAATTTTTCCCCAAGCTATTTTAAATGTTGTTTTGTATTGATCTTGAGGGTTGATAAAGATTTAATTATATTTAGAAAATTCATCCATGAATTTGACAACAAAACTTGTCCCATAGTCGAGTCCACTATCATGTCGATATTACGAAGGGGCAAATCATATTTTAAATATTCTTTATTCAAATCACAAAATTTCATACACATCCTAATACGATTATCTGATTTTGCAACAACGATAATGTTTGATATCTAATGAGAATAATCTATATGATGTATAAAACCCGCTTTGAGGAGTTTCTCAAATTTTTCCTTAACTAGCAAGGAAATCTTAGGATTCATCTTTCATATCTTTTTTTCTGACAAGTTTTTCATTTTCAGTGAGGACTATATTGTGTGTCACTATCTTAGGGTCAATTCCCTTCATATCCAAATAATTCCAAGCAAAGAGTCTAGGAAAGTCATGCAATAAAGTTGCATGGTCCTCTTTTTCTTTATCATCAAGACTCTTTCCTATCTTAATCATTTTTTCTACATTTTTAATATCCATCGGTATGTCTATTGTATCTCCTAAACGAAGTGCATTTTGTTTCAGGAATTTAGGGTTGCATTCTTCAATCTCATTACTTTCATTTTTTTTGTCTCCTTGTTTAGCACTAATCACATCACATGTGACCCATTTATTTTTAAGATGATTAAATGACTTGTCATAAACCCCTAACATTTCTTTCAAGGCTTCATCATCTTTGAAGAACTCCAATGATGCTTCAAAATTTGTATCAATCAATTTCAGATGTTTCAAGGTGAGAGTTGTTTTAGGATTGCACATAATGTTGTTGATTTTTGGCATAGGTATTTTTGTTGCTTGCATTATCTTGGAAGGGTAATATCCCAAAAATATCTTCTTATTGTGTGTTAGGCTCTATAGGAACATGAATTCCTTGTTCTTTCTTTCCGCATCCTTTTCCACTATGACCCAGTTGTTTCATAATCTCATAACCTCTTCCATAAAGTCTCTCCATTTCTTTCGGCTTTGGTTGTTGTTGAAAAATTATCTCATTTAAGTTAGTTGTGTAGCTTGTGTCTTCTTTAATGTTAGATGAGCTAGATGCTTGTGATTTTTCTTGTAAGTCCTATTTTTACATTATCATTGGTTTTTTTTTTTTCTCAGCTTATTTTGCTATGATTTTATTTTCTCCCATAAATATTGGTGTAAACTCTAAGGAACCCCAATCATCTTCCAATAAATTTGACACTGTTTCCATCTCTTGTTTCTCTTCTTTCATAGGCTCCATGTTTGAGGTTGGAATTAATGTATTTTGTGGATGTCTTGTTCCTTTTTCAACTTGTAAGAAACTTTCAATATTGGGGTCTATCTCAACCTAGTATAACTTATTGATATAGATATAATTCATGATATGATGAAGAGTGTAGGCACCACATGCATCTCATGAATCCAAGGTATTCATAAAATAATATTATATGAAAGGTCATGAGGCATGACATGAATAGGAGTTTGTTAGGTAGCCTTGCCAACTATAATAGGTAAAGTAATCACACCAAGGTTTTTCTTTCCTACATTGTCAAATCCTTGAATGGATAAGGAATCGGGTTCAATTCTTGATTTATCTACTCCAAGTATATCCAAAAGATTCACATTCCATACATTAAGAGAAGAGCCATTATCAATGAGGATCCTTTTTATTCCTATCCTCTTGAATCTATCTATTATCATGAAGGCCTCATTTTTCTTTCTGATCTCCAAGGGAGGTAGCTCATGTTGGTGAAAAGTAATGTCTATGCTAACTGACTTCATTTCTTGAATTAAAGCTGCTACATCACTTGCATTTATATTAGAGGGGATCACAACTTGTTTCAAGGTTGTTTGAAGCATGGTATGATAGTTAGGTGAATTTTGAATTAAGTCCTATAGGGATATATTTATAGGAGTATTCTTAAGTTGTTCAACAAGATCATACTCCTTCCCATTATGTAAAGGAAAATGAGGAGCACTAGGCAAGATGGGATTAGGCAAAGGTAAGGCTGTTGGAGTTGGTTGTGTTGGTTGTGGATTCTTTCGAGTATTATATGTATGGGACATGGTGTTATAACTTGATTGTTGTCAATCTTTTTTTTTAGGTAGTTCAAGGGTAAAAACGGGTCGGTTTTGAGTTTGAGGTTTGTGTGAAGGTAGGTAAAAGACAAGTTGAGATTGAATCATGTTTACTTATCTTTGTTTCATTTTTTCATAACAAGCCTTAGTGGATGAACCTTGTGAGATGAAGTCCTCAAGGGCTTCATCTAACATATCAAATTCATCACTACTAAAATGCTTGAGGGTTAGGTTAACTTGGAAAAAGAGATTTGACATATTCAAATAACTATACTTTCTCCAAGTGGTTCATCGATTTGTAGGTGTTTTTGTTTTGTTTCCTAACAAGTAACAATTGTAATCTAATTTAATTGAACTATGAACTAATGCTAAAACTAAAAAGTACAGTAATATAATTATATACATAATTGAAATGAATGTAAACTAAGCTAAATCTAATGAAAGGAATGTAACAAAAACTCTACAAATTAAAACTGATGACTAACAATAGAAAACAAAAACATTGAAATAGAGCATTCAATGCTGGAAAATGTAGTTTAAACTCACAAACGAGACTAAATCGCATAGAGGGGCATATGATTCCCAAACAAGGTTTTTTTGAGGTTTAAATGTTGAATAAAAATCATGGCAAAATACCCATAAATTAGGAAAAATAACTTGTACTAGGACTAAATTGCCCAAAGGGGCATATGAGTCCCAGTCTAGGGGTTTTGCACAAATTTGAGAAAAAATTGTAAGATTGTTATGATTTTTGGTTTGGATGATGTCTAGCCTAAGTCAAAATGTAGATTTTAGATGATATTTACTGATGCAAGATGCAAAAATGCAACCTATATGCACTTTCACTAATGCAAGATTTAGAAACCCTAGAATGCCAATTAATTAATGCACAACCTAATGCAATGTTAATGAAAGATAGATCTAAGATGATGTTGCACTCCAAATCAAAATTAAGTTATAAATATAGGTTCACCAAAATGAAAGGTTGAAATTTTTTGTTTCTTATGGTTTAGGACATAGAATAAAAATCTTCTACACTCTCATTGAAGGATGCCCTAGATATCTCAATCCAAGGATGAAGTAGAGGAAATATATCTTACAAGGGATTGTCCTAGGGTATGATTGGAGAGTAAAAGAGGGTTCACCACAAGGGTATGGATTGGAAAAAAGAATTACATGCAAGACAAAACAATTAAACCTAATGATATGCAAAGCTTCACTAAATGACCTATAAATAGCTATCAATCAAAACATAAACTTGAGAAACTAGAAATGTGCACTTGGAAATCTATAGAGGCATGAAATAAGATTTGAAATGCTGGAAAAGATATGTTTAGGGCACATTGAAACTCACACGCCACTTTTGGTGTATCAGTCCCAGTGTAGGGTTTATGGAATGGAATTGGAACCTAGTAGTGTAGAATCAGAATTATCATAAATCTAAAAAAATTCCTATAGTGGGACTCATACACTACTTCTCTCATATTAGTCTTGTTCTAATTTTTGAAAATTCAAAGTCCAAATCTACTCTCCAATCTTTGCTCTTCCTTCCCAATCTGATTTTTTGATCCGAACTTGTAAAAAGACCTACAAAATAGAATATACTATTGATTTTCTTATGGGAGGTTTGCGTCAGTCAAACCCCTAGTTCGGTAATTAAACCTTGATAAAAACAATGAATCTTCAATGAAAATATGAACACAAATCCTAAAATTAAGTGTATCTAAGATTAGGAAATCTGAAATGCGATGCAACCCTATTCTATTGTGCTAGAACGAGAAGCATGAATTGAAAGAGGAAGATTAATAACTCACTTTGAGAGATCCTTAATCACCCAAATGATCCCTAATAATGTGTGTACCTTCCTTAGGTTGAATGTATAATGATAATGGAAGATGAAATCACTTAGGAAACAATTGATTAGGCTTGGCTTGATGGCTAGTTTCATCTCCTCGACCTAGAATCGATCAAGATTCAACATAGGAAACCATAATCAATCCTTGAAAATCCTAGATCTTGAATGAAAGTGAACTTGAAGACCTACAAAAAAAATACAATGTTTCTCCAAGACTTCAACTTTCCTTGCTACTTTATTTTGAATGCTCTTGTGAAAGAATCCTTGAATGCTTGTGAATGCTTCGATCTTGAAATTGCTCTTATAGATTATTGTTGAGATGAAATAATGACTTAGAAGCTTGTTCATATAGGAAATACATGTAATTTCTCATTATTTAGATCTCAAAAGATGATATCAACCAAAAATTTGAATTTAAAACTTGAATTTCTTGCTCAAACCCTAAAATGGGGCCAAATGGGACTCATACGCCACTTCTGGCATATGGGTCCCACTTAGGGGATTTCATATGCCCAAGGTGGCATATGAGTCCCACCCTAGATTTTTGAGACACATTGTTAGAAATTTTAATGTTTTTGATTATTTTGTTAGGATTTTTGTTGAAATAATCCTTGAGATCCAAAATAAAGGGTCATAGGGGCCTATTAATGATGATTTAAAAGGGTATTTAATGGAAGGGTGCTTAAAATAGGTCCAAATTAAGTGTGAAATTGTACCATTTTCAAGAGCGTAAAATTTTCTACACAACAATATAAAATTCAACCCGTGCATAGACCCAATCATTACGTCTCCACTCTCACCTCTTACTGTATTCCTCTTTCCATCATGAACAAGGACAAAAGCATTGTTTCTCTGATACCAAATTTTAGAAAAATGTTGAATATCATCAAATGTAATTAATTGATTCATAGTTTAGTATGAAAGGATACATATAAGAACATTAAAAACTATCAAAAATATGTGGTTTATAATTGTCATAAGATGCAGTTGTATAAACCATCATAACCACATTCATAATTGATAACTACACAATGTAATAACAATTACGCCAACACTTATATTCTCTTGTGGGAAATTAGCAACCATTGTTTCAACATGATTTACATTAGTTGTAGGTAGGTAAGTCATTTGAAATCAGGTATGAAGACTATGATCCATAGTGGGTTGATTAGTATCAACATTATGAGTGAAAAAGCTAGAGAACCCAGTATTCACAACAAATGGTGTCCCACGGGATTGCATGAGTCTTGAACTACGTCTCATGATATTATTACTAATAGGACACCAAGTTATGAAGCTCATACAAGTTTCAAATACTTGGTACGTACCCAAAATGGAAATTAGGCATGATGCAATCAAATATATTAAGATGTAAAGTACAATGGAAATATGTAAAAGCAATTTTGTGATTTTGAACAAGATAATTTTTTGATTATTCTATGTAAAAACCTAAAATTGATGTCTTGTAAATGCCATTTTAAATTCACACAATGCACTAAATTTATCACATGAAGCTTAATATGATCAATTCCAGGTAACAAAAATTCTACAAACTGAAATAGAAAACTGAAAAAACAAAGTAGAATATAGAAATAGAGGTTTTAATGCCCGTACATTTAGGAAACACCCCCGATGAGGGAATTATTTTCCCTTGGGTGAATGGTTCCTAGCTTAGGGATTTGCAAAATGCTTTTACATATTTTTGAGTTGATTCTTGTGGTTTCCAAATTCTAGTTTCTTACAGTGAGTTACAGTTTTAGATTTTTGTGAAATTAAGCTTGAATGCAAATGTAAAATATCAATAAATGATAACTTAGGAGAGCTAATTTGATGTGCAGTTTTGGTTCAATTTTCAAATTTAAGTGAATGATTTGCAAAATAACTGGATTTTTTGTATTTTTTAGATTTTAAGAGATGCAAAAATGCAATCTTAAAACCCTAAATGAGATTAAAACTAATGAAAGTTAAGAAACCCTAAGTGAGATTCAATTCAATGAAATTCAATGCAAATTAATGGAAGACATAGATCTAGGGAGAAAACGGATTCCAAAATCAAAAAATTACAATACTCAAAAGTTCGGGTTCACCAAAATGAAATAAAGGAAAAGTAGGTGGGTTACCAAAATGGGTATGATGGACCTCTTAGTGATCTATTTCTAATTCTATTTCATTAGGAAATGAGATCCACACAATAAAATGATTTTCAACCCTTAGGTGAATCAAGTCAAACTGTGAATCGATAGATTTCCTTTTTGTGTTGGGATGGGGGTTCTCGTTAAAAAAAACTTTGGGGAGTAAAACTAAAAAATAGCCTATCAAAAAAAATTTGCAATCTAACACTTAGATCTTGAAGATTAAGCTTAATGTTGAAAGAACAGAAAAATAAAATGCAGATTAGGGAGGGGCAAAAGCATGTGTACCAATCACCAAAAGTTTGTTTCTAAAGTTGATCTAGGACTCATTCACCCAGGGGTGAATGGGTCCTAAGTTAATTTTTTTCTACAACTTTTGAGAGCCTGTGACATAGATCTAAATCTTCCAATTTGTCTAGATTTTAGGTTTGAAAATCTAGAAAAAAATATGCAAGTAAGTTTTCGTGAAATGACAACTTTTGCAACTTTGACAATTTCTTCATTGTTTCTCTTCAAGAGATCTTCAAGATTATTAAACCTTGTGAACCCCAAACCTACATCTACACAAATAGGGCAAACAAGAAAATTATTGGATTGAAATACAAGTAAGAACAAGGATTCCCCATGAAATTCATCTGCAATGCTCAAAATAGGAAAAATGAAGAACAAAACATGGAAAGCAAATGAAATCCTAATTAAGCATGCAAACTCTTAATCCTGTGGGGGAGTTGGTGCCAATTTTTTTGTAGGAAATGGCCCTTTCCCAACTCCTTTGATGTGATGTTGATGAGTGATCCACTTCGATGAAGATTCAATCAAGCTCCATGATGAAAAGACTGCATAACCTAGCTAAGATCTTGATAAAATGGATGAAAATAGATATGCTTGAGGATGAAGTTGAGTATAATAAGTTTACTCAAATTGTGGATGATATTTCAATAGAGGAGGCCTCTATTTATAGATTTGAAGAATGGAATATTGAAGGATATAGATTAATTTGGGATAAAAGAGCAACCAATGAGAAGAGGCCACTTGTCCACATGTGATTGGAGGAGGAATGAGCACATTTTGGTCAATGTGCATGATAAATTTTATTGGATTCAAATTTGAAATTTGAACGTGACATGTTTAGAGGGAAGGGAAATAGAGCTAATTTCACTTGGCTCAAGGCCAAGGACATGCAATCGAGATTTGATTAATTAAGAGGGGGATTAGTTGATTTGACCATTTTGACTTGGATTTCATGATTTAAATAAATCAAAATGAGAGGAATAATGATTTTAGACTTAATTAAATAAATTTTGGATTTATTTAATTAAAGAGAATGGTGTTAAATTTAAATAAAATAAAGATAAATTTATTTAATTTAAATGAGATGAATTTAGAGATTAATTAAATAAAATGAATTATTTAATTAAAAGAGGGACTATAGGATTAATTAAACAAACTGATTTATTTAATTAATAGGAGATCATGAGTTAATCATATAAAAGGGGATTTATTTAATTAAGCGATGAAATGTGATGAGTTTGATCAAATAAAAATTATTCAATTGAATTAATTAGTAAAGGGGATGATTCAGGAAGAAATAATGTTAGTAATTATAGACATGGAAAATATACAATTCGATCCAACACACTTGATCCTGGTTACTAACGTCATTTCTTCCTGAATCAAACTATCAGGCTATCATCACCTTTCGTCTCTTAATTAGATAAATCATTACTTATTTAATTAGGTCTTTCTCCTCTGTTGATTAAATTAATCAATTTAATTTAATTAACCCTAAATCCCTCTTTAGTTAAATAATTCATCTTATTTGATTAAATCCCTAAAGTCTTCCCATTAAATTGAATAAATTAAACCTTGTTTGATTTAATCTAACATTATCCCCTTTAGTGAAATAAATAAATAAAAATTATTTTATTAAACCTTTCCTCTCAATTCTGGTTTAAATCAACTCATAAATTTGAGTCAAAATTGTCAAATCACCTAATCTCTCATTAAATTGATCAAATCTTGAATAATTTAATCTCAATCACTAAAATCCTCTAGATAATGCAACTTTCACAATAAATCAATCAATTTGATTTATTTAATTGCCTATTTTCTCTCAACATGGAATAAAGGAGGAATATTCCTTCAAATTTGGATTTTTCCTTCCAATAAAGCATTCACTCCTCTTACATGTCGTTGTGCATTTAGCCAAGTGGCATTTATTTCATTCCTTTTTCCCTCTCACATGTCATTTCCCCAATTTCAAATTCCACGTAATGGCATTAACATGCACATTGGCCAAAATGTGCTCAACCTTCAACCATTCACATCTTGACAAGTGGAACTTGGCCATTGGATATTGAATGATCCCACATTGCTCAATTTCACTATTTCTTCCAAATTGGAAATCTATAAATGAGAGTCTCTTCCTCTCATTCATCATCCATAATTTGAGAAAAGTTACTCTCTTCAAATTGAGAGCTAATTTTGTCTACTTATTGCAAGTTTTTATCATTTTCATGGTTTCATAGCTAGGTTATGCCAAAATCTCATGAAGGAGCTACAACCATCACCAAATCATCAAAGATCTTACAAAGGAATTGGAAAAGGGCTAATTTTGACACACCAACTGGCACCAACTCCCCCATGGGATCAAGATTTTGCATGCTCAATTAGGATTTTACTTATCTTTACATTTTTTGTTCTTCATTTTCCTATTTTGAGAATTGTAAATGGATTTCATGGGGAATCCTTGTTTTATCTTGCATATGAACTCACTAATGTGTTTTTTTCTTGTGTTTGTTCAGGTATAGGATTAGAGTTCATAGTAAGATCAGGATCAGGTGTGTAGGATCAACTTATATATCTTTTGTGTCTACAAACCTAAATTTGCAAACGTAAATCAAGAGGGGAAAATGTTTTGTTTTTGGTGAATGGACTTGGTTTTCCTTGGTCAACCTTGTTTTGGTAATCAAACCTTGAAATGAAATGAAATGAAATAGAATGAAAGGAATGATGAATGAACAACTCAATTTCACAACTCACCAAACCCTTGAACAAACCTTGGAATCTAAATCAACAACTTGAATGAAATGGATTCAATGGATGTGTATATTGATCTTGAAAATTTTCTTGAAATTAGGCTCTGAATGTTTGAATGGATCATGAAACCTACATCATCAAATTACCTACAAAAACATGCATGATTCAAGAATACTTTGACATGACAATTTCATCTTGATTGCTAAAATAAAACTCTGATAAATTTTCCTTTGAATGTCTTGAATTTCTCTTTAAATTATCTTGAATTGCTCCAATAATGCTCACTTTAAAAATTCAAGGTGAAAGATAGTGAAATAACCTTATATTTATAGATAAGTATCCTTAATTTCTTGAAATTCAAATATCACAACCTGACATTTGAATATAGATTTGGAAACATTAAAATACCACCAAAAACATAATTTAAATTTTGGTCCTAGGTCCCTAATCCTAGGATACACATGAAGGGAAGAGGTAGAGGATTAAAGAAACCCAAAACATAGTGTAGAAAGATAGAGATAAAATGCAAAAAGAATAAAACAAAGATGAAGTAATATGATATATATTTTATATGCTTCAAAATTTACAAACTTGACTACATTGACAAAGCTACTTCTCTTTCTTCATCATCAAATTTTTTTACCACATTCCCCTACCATTGTTGTTTGAAATAAATTCATACATCAGACCTAAAATAGCTCAAGTGTTGTTGCTACAACTAGAGACTCTCTAGTCATTTTTTCTGTCATTTTTCATACATCTATATTTAAAAAATTTCTAAGACCTACGAATATACATAGCAACAGAAAAGCACACCAAACACTTTGAATTGAATTTAATATTTAAGACTTTTTCTTATTGCTGCAAAGAGAAGAATACAGAGTTGGCTTTAAGGCGAGTATTTGAGATTAATTCCAATAGCCCCCCTTTATCAAAACTATTTCCATCTAATAATTCCCAAGCTATCTCTTTGATAGACCGAAAAATTGTTTTCCTAATGCCTTCATGATGATATCTACACATTGATCTTGAAACCTACAAAATTCCAAAAAGATCTCTCCATTGTTAATCAACTCTCTAATAAAATGATATCTAGCATCAATATGTTTGCTTCTCTTATGAAATATTGAATTTTTTGAGAGTGCTATAGCTGAATTGTTCTCACAATATATCCTTTTTGCCTCTTCTTGTTCATGTCTGAGATATTTTAAAAATTCTCATCTAAATTTCTTGACAAGATGCACTTGTAGCTACTACATACTCTACTTCAATAGATGAAAAAGTGACAATTGGTTGTTTCTTTGAAGTCTGTGATACTACATAGGTTCCAAAGTGAAGAACATAACCAAATGTGCTCTTTCTATCATTAATTATTCTAACACAATCACTATTTGTGTATCCTATGATTTTGAACTCATTTGAGCTTGAATATTGGATCCCATAGTTCCTTGTTCCACTCACATATATTAAGATTTTTTTCCCAACATTCTAATGTGAGTCTTTTGGAGACTCCATGAACCTTGAAATCAAACTTACACCATAAATTATGTCTATCCTTGTGGTTGTTAGGTACATGAGACTACCAAATAGTCTCTTTTACAAATCTAGATCTACGTTGGAAACTTTGTCATCCTTGCATAGCTTCAAACTTGTGAAATTGGTGTCGGTGCTGATTTGCAATCCAACATATTAAACCTTTTCAAAATATCATTTCTATACTTTATTTGAGAGATGAATATAGTTTTTTTATTTTAATTCATCTCAATGCCTAAAAATTATTTCATGAGTTCCAAATCAGTCATTTAAAATTCCTTCTTCATAGCTCCTTTGAAAAAATCAATTGATAAGTCACCTGTGAATATTAAATCATCAACATATAAACATACAGTGAGAATTTCACATTTTTCATTCATCTTTGTGTACAATTTTATCTCAGTATTGCACCTATTGAAGCCATTTTGTAGGAGATATGAATCCATTCTTTTGTGCCAAGCTCTTGGGGCTTTCTTGAGACCACATAGTACTTTCTCGAGGGTGATCCACAATAGTGATTTACAATTTTTGGTCAAACACTAAAATTATAATTTTTAACTAAATCTTCACATTTAGACACCTATAATGGCTAAACCGTGAGGAATTTGAAGATGATGTAAACTAGAGTCTCGTCAAATTTTGTCTATAGATTCTAAAAATATATTTTCAAAATTTTTGGAATCAAATTGCACTTCTTTTCCCATCTCCCACTAAAACTTTTTTTTTTTTTAAAACAACATTTTAAAAAAGCGACGCACACCATATAAAAAATAACTTTTTGTCCATGAAGGATAAAATTCTAATTATTTCAAATTTAAATTTGTAAGTCCGATATCTAGTGCTTCCACTTGGTTAGATAGTTTTTTATTGAATATTTTTTCTTTAATCAGGTTTTGAAGTTAAACCAATTGCAATTTAGACATAGCACAACTGTATAATGCGTAACATTTTTTTTTTAATATCGAAATTAAAAAAAAATTTGGTTGGTAAAGGAATTCAACTCATATTTTTAATTTTTATTTATTTATAATCTTCTATTTTTCCACATGTGCAAAACAAAGACCTTCATTTTCGATGAAAAACCTATGTTTAATAAAACTAAAAAAAAAAAACATAATAAAACCAAAACATATTAAAATTATATTCATTGGATAGCTCGTTTTGAGGAATACCATAATCATTTGAAATGAATTTGAAATGAATTCATTTGATCCCCCAAAAGCTAAATCAAAAGTGATTTTTATCACCATTTTGATAGGTGTAAAGGAGACTCATTTATGGGTATGGTATAAAACTAGCGAGGTTTTATCCAAGTGCATTTGATCTAAGGTGGTTTGATCAAACCTCTTAAATTGGAATCCTTAAAATAGAGATGTTTAAGGCTTAACTCATTTTATTTTCTAAAAATATGTGATTTCAGAAAAAATTAGTTCCTCTAAGAAATTGTAAACTAGCTTTGTGGGATCACACTTGAGCTTCGAAACCTTGTCTTCTTGGCCTAAAATATCATACCCAGGTGATTATTCCACATAAACTTCTTCTTCAAGATGAGCATTTAATAATGTTGATTTTAGATCCATTTGATAAACATGGCACTTGTTTTGAGCTGCTATGGAAAGTATCATTCTCACGGTGTCTAAATGTGCTACAGGAGAAAATGTTTCATTGTAACCAACTTTGGGTTATTATGAATAACCCTTAGCAACTAGCCTTTCATTATGTTTTTTCACATCACCATTTTCACTCAACTTGGTTTTGTAAACCCACTCCACTCCTATGACATCCTTGTCTTTCAGAAAGCTCACTAATTCCCATGTTTGATTATTTTTAATTGCATCAATTTCTTCATCCATTGCATTTACCCATTTTTAATGTTTAATTGCATCTTCAAAATGAATTGGATCTTCTAATTGTGAATAAAATGGAAAAGGAGAAATTTTTCCAAGATTATTTGCACCTTCATTTTTCTCATAAATGTCTCTTATACTTATGATTTTTTGTCTCCTCAAGATTGCCAATGTAGGATTTGACATATCACATGAACTAGAACTTATGGAAAGTGGAATTGATGGTCCTGAACCTTGAATGCCACTTGGAGTTTGTTTTTTGTCCATTTGAAGGAGTATATACTAGAATATGTGGGGTTTCCCTTACACTTGTTGATGGTTTCATTTGTTGACCATAAATGGGTGTGGAAGGAGACATATTTGATAGAGTATTTACTGGTATAAAAACTTCATTATCTTCTTGTGGTAAGTTGGTTGCAATATTGATTGTTTTCTCCAAACTTCCATCCTATGATTCATCTTCTATGAATTGCACATCTCTATTGCTTATAACTTTCTTGGTTATTAGATTTTAGAGTTTGCATGCCTTGGATTCATCACTATATGCAATAAGTATACATTTTTCTCCTTTGTTGTCTAATTTTCTTCTTAACTCATTTGATGCATTTGCATATGCCACACATCCAAATACTCTCATGTGAGAAACATTTTGCTTCCTTCTAGTCCATGCTTCTTCTAGAATCATATTATTAAAACTTTTTGTTGGACATCTATTCATTATATAGGTTGCACATGATATAGCTTTGTGTCACAAAAAATGTATCCTCGACATTTTCGCTCATTTGGGATTTTCTTGTGGATTTTGACCTAGTTTCACCTAGATTTAATGTTGTAATGTGGTCAACACATTCACATTAGATCTTGAACCCTTTTAAATCAATAAGAATTTTATGGTGTCTTGTTAAGGTTTTGTGAACTATTGAAACACACTCACACTTTTCTAGGAACTTTCTATTATAATTCACTTAAACAACCTCTTTTAACCCTTTACCAAGCCTTATTTCAAAGTTTTGTAAGGATTTGTAACAAAATCACTTTCCTAGGCTTTTCATCAATAGTTTGACACTTTCTTATGTTTAAATGGCCCCATTATGCACTTACAGGCCCTACTTAAGTGTGTTTCGGAGGATAATCATGTTAAACAAAATTAATCACACTTTCATTCCTGACAATTAGCAAAATTTCCCTAGTGGGACCAAGTTGCCACCTTGGGCGACTTAGTCCCATCTAGCATAAAAATCAAATTTATTTTAATATTTTGGCACCTGATATTGTCCTCTAAACCCTAAGGTCATCCTAAGATGAGGTATTTTAAGGAAATTAGGACACGTTATATATAAACAAAGGGTTTTTCCCTCATTTTCACCCCTAAGACCTAGAAGACCATATTCTATCTTCATCATCCATCATTCTTCCCAAGCAAGCTAGGGTTTGAACATTTTTAGTCATTGAGACATCTTTTTGAAGCATTCAAGAGCAGATTCTTCAACAATCATGACAACAACTAAATATCTATCATCAAGGAAAGTTTCTAATTCTATTGTTTCATTCTTCATTAAATTATTTCTTCATTTAGGTTTAATTACCTAAATAAGGTTTGAGCAAAGAAAACCCCCATGTCCTCACATCCAATATTTCTTTCTCTCTTTGTGTGACTTGTAGGTCTTATTTTGCTGATTTATCCAAGAAAAAGATTGGAAAGGTTTCTATCAAGGTGGAAAATAC
Source organism: Sequoiadendron giganteum (assembly GCA_007115665.2). Lineage (NCBI taxonomy): Eukaryota > Viridiplantae > Streptophyta > Pinopsida > Cupressales > Cupressaceae > Sequoiadendron > Sequoiadendron giganteum. The sequence continues at coordinate 602,639,937 of CM021109.1, forward strand.
CTTCAAGGTTATCAAAACCCTAAGAGAGGCTTGGAGAAAACCTACAGGTCAAATTCTAGAGTTTTAGATCTGGAAAATTACCAGGAGCAGTTCCGTAACTTGAGATCTATAGATTCCAAATTCAAATTGATAGAAAAGTTAAAGTGGAAACTTCCCCCAGTTGTGGTGACTTAGTCCCACTATACAACTTTTTCAGGGATGTTTGCAGATTCATACACCCATTTTTTAGAAACAGGCTCTGATGTAGTTTTCCAAAAATTTCTCGAAACTAGACTAAGTCACCTAGTTTGGTACAAGTGTCCTACTAGGCTTAAAAATCAAATTTTATATAATATCAAGGGCATTAATAGTCTACACTCTAGCCTCCACCATTTCCTAGGTTCATACCTTCTATTTCATTGTTTTCTATCTTGTTTCATGATCATTTCTAGGTCATTTAGTTTAGGTTTTCATATCAAAATGTTTTTTAAAACAAGTTGCATTTCCTAAGTCTTACATTAGTATTTAGTATCTTTTATCAATTTATAGCATTTAGATCATTGCATTTAGACATATTTACATCATAATTGCATTAGTCTTGAATGTGAACATTTCCATTTTGGTATCCCTCTCTCCTTTTAGGTGAAAAACACTAGAAGTGTTAGAGATAATTAGGGTTGCTAAAATATTTGTTACATTTTGGTGAACCTGACTTTCGAATACCCTCTTTTCTACTTTGGAGTCCATAGTTGTCCTAGAATTAGCTTGCATTGCATTTTGCATTAGTTAAGTTGCATTATAGGGTTTCAAATTTTTACATGCATGAAGGTGCATATAACTTGCATTCTTGCATCTCAAACCATCAACAATCATATTAAATTTGTCTTTACCTTTTTTCTTCCATTCATCCAACATCAAATCCCTCCAAATCAATTGAAAGTTTCTAGAAATGTTGAAAAATCCCTAACCAGGACTAATTCACTATTTTGGGTGACTTAGTCCTAGTCCATTTTTTTTATTGTCTATTACAGCACTAGAAACCTCATTTATCTGCTTTCTTATCCTAATAGTATCATATACTATAAGTATGGAAAGTTTCAAGAACATTGATTTTATGCATCTCGCTCAAAAACATCAATTTAGAGTGGTCATTCTTGAAATCATTTCATCATTAGATCTAAAACTGCTCATCTTTCTAAAATTTTGCATAACATTGATAAAATTAATTTCACTTTTGCATACACAATGTTTCTATTCATAAAACTTTGCATAAGTTTGATAAAAGTTCTTTTCATTCTTGCATATACATTTTTTACATTGTTAAAGCTTTGCATTTATTGGATAAAAATGTTTTGTATCTTTGGATAGATATTGTTTATATTGACATTGCATAAAATGGTTACAAGTGCTTTTCCTTTTTGTTCAAACAATGTTAATAGCTTACATATCTATAAAAAATAAGAAAAAATTCCTATCCTCTCCTTATGAGAGTGTTTTAGTGAATGAAAATACAACCTTGGACATTCCTAATGATCATATTTGTTCTTTTCCTAATATATCTCCCGTTAGTGAAGAAGATATTTTGGTAGAAGAACCAATCAATGAGAGTTTTGAGAATCCTATTTGTTTCTCCCCTCTTACATCTCTTAGTGGACAAGAAATTAATGAACAAGACAACATAAACATAGGTAATCATGATGATAACATTTGTTCTTTTCCTAGTATTTCTCCTTGTTGTGAAGAAGATGCTTTGCTATTAGAAAACGTAATTAATGAAGGCCATGAGAATCTTGGTTGTCCCCCTTCACCTAGAGAAACCCTTACTATGCAAGAAAATTCAACCATTGATCATTCCCCTACTTGTGATGAAGTCATTTTAGAAGAACCAACCTTTGATTGTCAATATCAGTTAGTTTGCAGTTATCCCTTCCTCCTAGGGAGGATATCATGATACACAATAAGCATAACATTGACAATAATAATATTATTCCCTTAGATGAAGATGTAGAGATAACCTTCTCCTCTCCCTTGCTCAACGATGTTAATATTATTCAACCTCAACTCATCCCTTACCTCCCTTCAAACAAACAAAAAATTCCAAACCAACCCGAACTCATCCTTTATCTGACTAAAAACATTGTTTTGCACACACAAAACACAAGAAACAATTTGTACCCATCTCAACCAACCCCAACACCTTTACCTTTTCCTACTCCCATCTTGCCTCGTGATCCTCTTAAATTCATACATTAAGGAGTATGATATTGTAGGATGTCAAAATATGCAAATTTTAGTATAATGACAAACCAACATGACAAAAACAAACATCCTTATGAAATAATACTCCACGTTAAACATGCGAAACTAAGATATTGAAAAAACTAGAAATTGCCAAATGAACTAATTTAAAGCACAAAAAACATGGAGCAGACCTATTCCATATTGTATTGGTTCACCTTGAGTATGTGAAGGAGCCCTTTCCCAATCCTTGCCCAACTAAATAATGAAAGATATGATACTATGATTAAGAGAAAAATTAGTTCTCAAATGTAGAGAGTAACTTTGCTTTAAATTGTGTTGTGTTTTTGAAGGAGAGGAGCCTTGAATTTATAGTTGAGCTTGAAGATATAAGAGAAAACGTTGAATAATGTGGGACTAATCCCCAACAAATAGGAAAGAGCCACTTGTCACAATGTGATTGGCCCATGATTGTGCAAGTTTTGGCCAATGTGCCCATTTGAAATTTGAAAATAACATTAAATGCATGTGTAGTTGTAGGATTTGGGGAGAAATTTGTTTGGACAAAAAATTCAAATAAGGGGAGTTAATAAGGGAATATTCCTTGGGAATATTACTTGTGAGGTAAATAGGGCTTTTAATAAATCAAAATAAATGATTTATAGTGCAAGTGGGAAAAGCTAGAGGATGGGACATGGGTTAGTCTTAGCATTAATCAAGGATTTGACTAATTAAGCTAGTGATTAGTTTATTGTGTCATTTGATTTACATTTTTGGATTTGTTATAAATAAAATGAGAGGAAAATGAATATTAGTCATTTAATTATTTAATACATGTGATTTAATTAAATCAAGAGACTTTAGGAGATAAAAAGTGATTTATTTGATTAAAGAGATAAAGTTAGTGAATTAATTAAATTGATTTATTTAATTAATAGATAAAATAATGTTGAATGAAGCATGATTAGATGCATGAGTAAATTTTACATGTCTACATTTTTCCCCTCTTTGAAGAAGTGTACTTGTTGGATTGATTCAAAGAATGATGCTGCCGACATCAGAATTAAAAAAAATCTGATTTTTTTCGAATGCCCTAGTGAAAAAATGTGCGTTAGTACATTGCCCCCTCGAGAGATCGAGCTAAAAGATTCGATTTGAGATTGATCTTGTGACAAAGAGGTAAAAAATGGATGTATGTATGGCTAGACTATATGATCTATATGATAATGATGATGTAAATAAGATGTTGGGAAGATGCTTAGAATAACAAATCTATATTATTTTAAGCATCTTAAATGATTATGCAATGAGATTTTTTTAAGATTCTTAGAATAACAAATTTATTTTATTATAAACAACTTAGATGATCATGCAAATGAGATGTTTTGAGAAAATGCTTTGAATTACAAATCTATAACATCTTAAATGATTATGCAATACATGTGAGATGGATGAAATAGATGATATTGTCCTATGGTGATATGATGTGATTATGCAGGATACAGGATGGATGCATTGTTAGCACGATAGAAGAATGAGAGGGATCAACCCTTAAATACAAGAAGATGCAAAAGTCCAAAAATTCCAGTAGTCGTCAAGACTTTATTGCATATGATAATGAATGATGACGATGTATTTCTTATCCAAGGAGGAGAGATAAAGAGAATACCCTTCTTTATGTTTGATAACACATAGAGGTGTGATGCATCAAGGTATTAAGAACTAGGATGGCATTGCAGCTAGTGTGATGGAATTTGACTCGTCGAACAAATAGGACTACTCTTGTTCACACTTGACAAATGAAACCTTACTCAAAATGTAGTTCAGATATTCGAAACATCTCAGGCCAAAACATAAAAAGGAAATCCTTCTTATGTGGTCAAAAAGATGCCGAAAATATCCTCACTACAAATAGAAAAAAGCACACATGACAAAGTTATTTTACAAAAGTATCCAACAAGAACAACAGATAAAAATAAAATGATCATTGCCTCATTCTTTTCTCTCTTAATCTTTTGTTTACAGATCATTGAGAGGTCCTTGGAATGAGCACAAAATAAGATAAGTCTAAAAATACCAAGATAAAGTAAACAAACAAGCTAATGTTCTTCGTACCTCTAGCCAAAGATTAAACTACGATGATACCTAATGCTAATGTCCATCACAGGAAGGTCACATTCCTAGGACATGTTGCGATCAAGGTTTTGATAAGATTGATGATAAGATATTGATACTCTGAGTTGACCAACTTGCTGACTCATTGATCTAGACTTGAGACTTTGATGATTGAGCGTTCACTTTTGAAACTTCTATACTTGATTCCGACTGACTTACCAAAGGATGAAAGTGACGATGCTTTATTATGAATGGTGATTATTGCAGGTGAAACCAAGATGAGACAAATGCACCATTTTGGGTTTTTTCAAATGTTTTGAGGCTATTTTTCTTAGTCCCATGAACTCTAAGAATGCCTCATCAATTTTGAATGAGTCTAGAATCGATGGTCCTTGTTGGTCATAGTCGATGAGTTGAGGGTACACTAATTTGATTTTGTGGGTTTTTCGGTTTGACTTAGCATGTGAGCACTAATCATAAGTAAAGAAAAATTCTCAAAAATCATAGGAAGGCTTGTTATGGTATCCTCGTCATCACTATTGGTGCAGACATTAGTTGCATCAAAAGTGAAATTATCTAGGGGGAGACTTGTGCATACGGGTAGTTGAAGAGCAGCTGTTGATAATTGAGGGGGAGACTTGACTGCTCTACCAGGGGTACCTCTGCCATGTGTGGTTATACTCAGAGGGGTACATCCTATAGACACTGAAATTTGCAAATGCTTAAATATTTAACATAGATTAACATTGTTAGCAAATCACAACGTCCCTATGAGATATTAAACCATACTAAATAATGCAAATAAAACACTAAAATACCAAAGAGACTCATTGCAAGTATGTTCAAACCTATCCCATAGTGGGAGTGGTGCCTCTTGAAATGTGGAAAGAAATCCCTTTCCCATCCCCTGATAAGCAATATTTCCAAAATGAAAGATGATGAAGAGAAAAATTAGTTCTCCCATATAGAGAGTAACTTTGCATGGAAAAGTGTTGTTCTCAAATTGTGTTGTTGAAAAGCCTTGCTTTTATAGATTCAAGGTTGGAAGAGAGAGATATTTTGATGAATGTGAGATCATTCATAAGCCAATGACAAGATGCCACTTGTCAAGATTTGAGAGGATGAGGAATGTACAATTTTTGGCCAATCTGCCAATTTAAAATTTGAATTTTGTTGAATTGACATGTTTAGTGGGGATAAAAGAGACGTGTAAGATAATTTAATGCTTTTTTGGAAGGGACAAGTCCTTTGGAGGGAAGATTCAAATTGATAGAATATTCCATCTTGATACCCTTTTGAAAGTAATTAGAAGAATTAATAAATCAAGGAAACGATTTATTGGTGCAAGTGGGTGGGTTAGTTGAGAGTTTAGATTTGACTTAAGTTGAGTCAAAAGCTAGAGAATGGGTGATTATGATTAGAGGTTAATTAATTAGATTAATTAACTTGGAGGATTTTAGGAGTTTGATATTTGATTAAATCATTTTGATTTATTGAATCAAATAAGAAGAACTTAAGGAATTAATGAAATAATTTGATTTATTTAATTAAGTATGATGAAGCTAAGGAATTAATCAATAAATTGTTTTAATTGATTAATAGAAGAATTGGATGCATGATGTTAGTTTTTCATGTCTACACATCCAAGGCCAAGATTTCTCATTCATCTCTCCACGATGATGGGTTCTAGTCATCCATCGTTGTTCCGTCCAAGTTCATTTTTGTTATAGCCCATACTGAGCATCATTTACAATCCTCTATTAGTTTCATCCATGGGTAGGGTGTTTATGGGCCTTTAATCTTGGTATAACGAGCTTGCAATATCTCTTTCATCAACATTTACCCAACTCAGATCCCCCCAATGGCGGAATCCAGAAGGGTCTGCCCTGAAAGTGTGGATAGGTGTTTCAACTAGTTGTGGTTACCCATGTGACCTAGGAGATTGTGGTAACTCTCCTACAATGATTTTTTTTTTCTCATTTTGTAATCTCCATACCCATTGTCTTGGATCATAAGCTTGATGTCAGATATGTTGGGGATGGAGGGTGTCTCTTTCATAGAATTGAAGGCGAGGTTGGATGGGTCTATGTATGAAGTAGAGGGACCTTCATCATTCTTTAGCACTTGGGGAATTTTATAAAACTTGGCTTAAATTTTTTTGTAATAGATGAATGGCTTAGGATCACCATGTATTGTGACCTCCTCATTTTGGTATAGGAATTTGATGCATTGATGGAATGTTGAGGTGACCGCCTACATTCCATGAATCCATGGGCATCCTAGGAGGATGTTGTAGGGAAAGTCAAGTTCGAGGACTTGACATGTGGTCTCCATGGTGGCTAGCCCCACTTGGATTGGAATTCTGATAGTGCCTTAAGACACTCTTTCTTGGTCATCATATTCTCATATGGTGATGCCTTTCTTCTTGTCAATAGAGTCCTCTGAGAATCCCAACTTCTTTATGAGTTTCAACGAACAAATATTTAGGCCTATGCCTCCATCCACCAAGACCCTTTTGAATTTCTTCTTGTGAACCAATACTTGAAGGTGAAGCACACGATTGTGAGATGGCTGGGTGGGGAAGTCTTGATCGAAGAAGGTGAGGAGATTTGGTGTGACGATGTTGCCAACCATAGCCTAAAATTATTTTGTATCAAGGGTAGCGGAGACAGTGGATGCAACTAATGGTTCATCAAGGATTTTCCTATGGCTGGCAGAAATTTTCAATAACTCCATGATGGAGATCTGACTGGGGGTTCTCTTTATCTGGTCAATGACGTTATAATCAAAGGAAACGACTTTCGGGTTTGAAATGGGGGTCTTAGATGGCGATGATACCCCTACAATAGTAACCTTTTCACTGCATGTGGTGACTCCACAATCAACATTGGCTCCTTTGATGCTAATGACAATGACCATTTCGTTTATGCATGTGACAATATCTTCATATAAAAGGTTAGCACTACCATACTTTTTCTCATTGTTGTTCCCTTCATTATTTCCTTGATTATTTCCCTAATTATGATTAGGCATCAGATTCATGTATATCTTTAGATCTTGATTACCGATCGGTTGCTCAAAAAATTTATTATCTTATCCTCAATGAGATCTTGGATGATGTTCTTCAACTTCATGTAGACCCACAAAATTTACTCATGCATCCGATCATGCTTCATTCAACATTATTTTGTCTATTAATTAAATAAACCAATTTAATTAATTCACTAAGCTTATCTCTTTAATTAAATAATTCAAATTATTTAATTATCTCCTATAGTTCCTGATTTAATTAAATCACATATATTTAATTAAATCACTCATATGCATTTTCCTCTCATTTGATTTAAAACAAAAAATAAATTCAAATCAAATGTCCTATCACCTAACCTCCTATTAGATTAATCAAATCCTAATTAATTTAATCCTAATCACCTAAATCCTCTAGACTCATCCACTTGCACAATAAATCATTTAAATTGATTTGTTAAAACACCTATTTTCCTCACAAAGGCATATTCGCAAGGAATATGTCCTCATTAACTCTCCTATTTGACTTTTTTGGCCAAACACAATTCCCCCCAAAATCCTCAACCATATTCATTTATTGCCATTTTCAAATTTGAAATGGGCACATTGGCCAAAACTTGCACAAGAATAGGTCAATCCCATTGTGACAAGTGGCTCTCTCTCATTTGTTGGGTTTTAGTCCCACATTGCTCAATCTTGGCTTCTCCTCTTTCAATATTTCCTATCAATTCAATGACTTCTCTCTCATTTTTTCGTCTAAATTTTAGAGAATCCTCATTATAGGAAACTTGAGTTCATGAGCATCTCATTGTCTATCATCTAATTATCTTGGCAAGGGTTGGGAAAGGGCTCTTTCACATATTCAAGGAGCACCAATCCATCATAGAATAGGTTATATTTCATGTCTTCTTTACATGCTTGATTTGGTTTTGCCATTTGTTTTGAATATTGTTGTATTATTCTATGAGGATGTTAGAATTATGCTAATCATTTGCAGATTTTGATGTCCACAAAATGGCGCTAGAAGGAGGGCTTTTATTTTTTTCAAGTGCAATCTCATCCAATTTTGTTTTACTTCTCGGGTTGCAATATTTTGTAGTTTGCTTTGAAGATATACTATATTCAAATGGTTGATATGCTTTTGGTAATTTGATTCAGATGTTACCATGTTTGGCTAAGAATTTCTTACATTAGTTTTTCATCTGGCTGTGTTTGTTCTACATTTCATTCTGAAATTTTGAAAACATGCAAATTTTGTTCTGAAATTTTCTTTCTGTATCAATGTTTGGCTTGCAGGTTTGCTTAAAATTAAGAAAAGTACATTCACTATTGTCTTCAAATCTATAGTCCCTATGTAGAGAAAAGAACCTAAATCCAGAGTATGTTGGGAAAGCGAACCATAGAGGACTAACTCCATACCTTCGTGAGTCCTGAATCTCGTCTCCTTACTCAAATAAAAATTTAGAAAATCTTGGTAATGAATATTTTTTCTGCACCATATTTCCTACGTCTATGCATTTGCTTGTCAATTCTTCATGAGTTGAAGCTAAAAATTCTTCAAGTGTTGAGGCTATAGCTTCATCGATAAGAAAGAGATTCCTTTTGGTGGTAATTGTATGCTCACAAACCGATGTATTTGAATTCCTTACAATCTGTGATGATCCGATTAGATTCACGTTTGCATACGAATCCTTGCTCAAGAAATTTGGCAAATAAGCTTTCTCTTCATTTGTTAAACCCTGATGATTTAACCATGTTGGTGTTGATTCATTTAGAACAAAATCAAAAGTTTCAGTTTCAGATGAGTCTCTAACTGAAAATATTAAAGGTGATTAAATTCATGGATTACTTTCCACCTTTTATTGTTGTAAGTTTGTCTTTCTAGTCTTCAAAACTCCAGCTGCTTTTGCCAAAAGAGTCAGTGGAGGTATGGCACATTTCATTGTTCACCATGTGTGCGATATTAAATACCATTATCCATGCACCACTTGAGAGCTCTTTTATGTTTCACCTCCAATCCTCTACCACACATTTGTTAAACATCATATCAACCAACTTGGTTCCTTGTTGCGATGTCATGTCACAAAGATCGCTGTCTTATTTCTCCACTTATTGTTGCTAATCGTTCTCATTTATTTTTATCTTAAAAGGAGATTTGGTTTCACTCTTGTGCATGACGTCCTGAAGCCACTGTTCGTTTTAGCAAACTCTTATATTTTTTATGGCATTTTCTTTTCATTGTTAAATGGCATCCATATAAGTCACGCCATGGTTTGACTGAACATGACAAGTAAGAAGGAGTATGGCGATGGTGAATGTGTTTTGATTTTAAACTTGGCCTTTTCTAATGGGTAAGAGTGATAGATAATCATTAGAGTCATTAAAAGCTTTCTTTACAATAGCGACTTATTTTTCCAATACTTCCATTAATTTAACTATGAAAAACTATGTTTCCATCAATCATTCAACTCCCCACATCATGTGTTTGTTTTGTTATCAATGTTGATCATCTTCAAAAATTGGGCATTTCTTGGGTGATCTGTTGGTTGTTCTTATCAAATCAAAACCTTCTTAAAATTCTTTTGCACCGGTCTCATCAAGTTAAGGCAGGCAAACTTTCAAGTAACAAGCTTCCTTTCTTTTCATTCATTATCCTTTTGATGCATGCTCACTTGTCTTTTTCATTAATGTTGCTAATCACAAGGCTTTAGTTTTTTGCATATCAACTTCTACTTTTGAGCTATGAGTAGATTTTTAGAGTATTGGTCAAGCATATATCACTTGCTTTACTTTCCAGGAAATCTTCCTTTTGAACTAATCAACAACATCAATATAGTACTATGGAAAGAAATGTGAAACTAATTATGATTGCTAGATTAAATGAGTTGTTTGTACTATGGACACTGGTTGTGATGTTAATGTTCTGGCATCGACCTTTACTTTTGAGTTGTGATTATATTAAAAATTTCTTTAGATAAAGGCTTTGAACATTGAAGTAATTACTAGGTATGTGTAGGATCATGGTGGGCCAAAAAGTGGCGATATGTAAGTCATATGATGACCCATGTGGTTGACGACCTTTTTTTCAGCCAAAATTCATGAAATGAAAAGGGTTTTTAGAGGAGATTCTCAACTTTCCACCAATATAAATTATGCTTAACTTTGAATGTAATCAATAATTATTATTCATTTTCTATTAGAATTATGAATAAAGGCCTAATTGATAGGCTGATTGAAAAACATCTGTATCTTTCAAACAGTATCACATTCTATGCTTTGCATATTAAAGGATTAAAAAAAAAAAATGAATTTCATGAATTTTTGACCAAATTAAGGTTGTTAGACAGACGAGCTTTTATATTTTTTAAAAGTTGTTAGAAGAAAAACATAATTAATTATTTACTTGGAAAAAATTATAAAAAAATATGCATCACATCTGGACATGAGTCCTCTACTTATATCTAAAATCTTATAAAAAAATATTATCATTTTATTGTGGTTAGGGTGGTCAGAGAGACTACTACTTCTTAGTTTTACCCTGAAATTTAAATACTACTGCATTGAAATTTCAAATTTTCACCAAATAGATTTTTTTTTTTTAAATAAAGGTCTAGTAGTTTAGAAACTACATTCAATTTGCTACAAATTATTTTTTTACATTTTTTTGAAATAATATAGATAACTTATTCAAATTTTTACATCAAGTTGTCTAACTCTGATTTTCTATTTTTTTATTGCCACTTAAGGGCCTATTTTTTCCATGATGAACTTGCACATACCCTCCTTGTATTTGTCTTAATACGTAAAACTCTTAAAGCAGCTAAGATCTTTTAAAGAACGGTGTATTTTGATAGATTGTAATGTATGAATCTTTTTTAGCCAAAAGATGTTTCAAGCTTAATTGTATATTCTTATACAAATAATGTCTAGCTCAAGCTTAGAGTGGATTTTGGGGAATTTCTTGGAAAGGTTTGATTCAAATAGGAGCTTCTTTTATTTTCCTATTGAAACAAGGGAGGGTAATATTAAAATCTTGTCTTGGTCTCTATATTGAAATTGCTTGTCTTTTATCGAAGACACAAATCACAATATCATGCAAAAATAACCAATATACTTTTACGAATGATCTTTTCCAAATTGTTTGTAACTTCTCAAAAATGGTATTCAAAGAAAGGAATGGTAGGATTCCTCTTTATTATTTAATGATTTTTCACCATTAACTTTCGTCTCATATCGATCATCTTATTTCTACTAAACTTTGTGTTTCTTAATAGGTGTTAAAGGTTGACATCAAGGATGGCATCAAAATTAAACAAAGTAAAACTAAGTGAAGTTGAAAACCTTGAGGATGAAAACTTGAAAAGGAAAAGCGTTTTTTAATGCTTGTTATAACAATCTAGAGCTTCCATTTTCTACTCTCATTTTCTGTTTTAAACCAACTCACTTTTCGATTTGGACTTAAAATCAATCAATAATTTGATATTTTCCAAGCTAGTTAAAAAGAACCTTGGACACATACTAGATTTTGATTTGGACTTAAAATCGAACAAGACAAAATTTCACATCTCATTTTGGTGCTTTAAAATGAACTCATCACTGCTTTCATGGTCTAAAATGAACAAGTGTTTTTCATGTTTTCCAATCTTTTTCACAAATTAATATCATTTAAAAGGCGTATGCACTTTTCTCACATTTCATGACAATCTTAGGAATAAAAATTATTTTTGTGATATTAAGTTGTCAAAAAGATTGCCTTCACACTTTCATTTTGGGTTTAAAGTTGAACAAAACATCTTGCAAGTGTTAGTAGGCTTATTGTGTGTGCTCTCCCTATGTTTCTAAATAAACGTTGATCGAACTATGAATATGTTTACTTGATTTTGTTTATCTTAGCAGGCCTGCCTTGTGGGAAAAAGTACTCACCCAAGGGAATGACCCAACCGGTAACACACTAAAGCCAAGTGTATTTCTAGTCGGGATATAAAAGTGGGTACTGGAACAAAATTTAGTATCACGCGGTTGGCTCCGATGAGAAGGGCAACAATGGTCTCTCGCCGCATGGATTAGCCTCCATGAATGGAAAGTCCAAACTAAAAACCCTTGTTTAGAAGGAAAAATCCTTATCTACTTTGTTGGTGCAAAAGGTCATGTTCTTTGAAGCCACCCCACATTATACATGCGGTTTTTTGAGGAGATGAAAATTATGCCATGGGAAATTCATGGGTATTGATGCTTGGATGACTTGAGAAGTGTGTCTCATGGAGGGGAGCCAATGTGGTCAAGGATCTAGTCATCCACACAGAATATGCGTAGCTAGATTCGTCCAAGTGGGAACCCAACAAAATATTGTCTTTTCATCCTAGGGTTGTACATGTTCTTGGAAATAAAAAATACATTGCTTGGTTCTCAAAACGATTGAAAAACAAAAATTCACAAAGAGCTTCAAATTTCAAACCCCTTGGAGGAAACAAATATCCTTGATGAATTCAAGTACTCTTGCTTTCCCTAGGGACCATATCCTTAGAGGTTTCTAATTGCTTAGATTTTATCATCATTTTTTTTCACTAAGGTCAACCTAGGAAATTTTTTCCCTAATTTCCTTGATTTCCACATAATGGACCTTGTGGGATGAAAAAGAAAGTGGGACATTAGACATGCAGTTTGAAACATAATCAAGAAATTGGTTGTATCAAAAGGAACTAAATCTAAGAAAGATAATAGACAACTGAACCACACATGTGCTTGTTCTCTTTTGAGTCTTATGGTTTTTATGCAAACATTTCTATTTTGGTTTGAGTTACTCTTAGGGAAATGGCATGTTCTTCAAAACCTTGGTCTTGTAAACAAGTCCTTCTTAGGTTCATCTAGGATCAATTCAAACACTTCATCCATCCCTAAACATCAATCAATTAAAATCTTGCCAACAAACTTTTGGAACTTTGAAAATATCATTCATGCTATACTTTTAGAAAATCAACATTACATTTGACTTAATACACCTAGTCAAGTTATCAATCCTCTTGAAAAAAATTACCTTTAGGATAACACAACTTCCTAAGGTCTACTAGTTCACAATCACTTTGATTAGCTTAACACACTTAGACAATTTATTCTCTTGAGCAATTTTCTCTAGGATATCATAGCTTCCTAGGGCTTACAAGTTCACAATCATCTTGTTTGGCTTAACAAACCTAGTCAAACTATCCTCATAATTAAATCAAATCAACTCCTAAAGTCTAGCATTGAACCAAAGCTCCTAAAAGTTCAAAACACCCATATCATTCACCCCTTTCATCCTTCATCTCATCATTGGTCCTAAACCCTCGAAGGTCAACAAGGTCAAAACACAAGAGGAACATGGAATATAAACTTGATTCCTACATCATGAGTAATCCAATTCAACCAAACTACCCAAGCCTTACAATACCAATTGATTTTCAAAACTTGCATTTGTACAATCCATACATGGGATCATTGTCTCCTCCAAAAATCAATGGTACAAATGTGAGCATGCCCAATCTAAATTCTAGAACACCTTTCCCTTTGGTAGATTTAAATCAAAGTCAAAACTTACAAATCTATCAACCAAACAATCAAGGCATGAGCCTTCCCCCTTTACCAACCATAAATCAACCAAATCCAAGCAAAACCCCCTTCATAAGTCAAAGAGTAATGTAAATTCCCCCCATTTTTCCATCAATATCGCAACAACCGATGAAAACCATTCAAGCAACCCCAATAGTCAACAACATCCCCAATCCACCACCACCACCACCAAAACACAACATGACAAATTCATTCTCCATCATGTTGCAAGCCGCTCAAGAAGCTGCCCACCAAAAGGCAATCCAAGCCCAGTAAGCCGCACAAGTTGTGCAAGTGGCTCAAGTATCCCAACAAGCACAGGCTCAAGCTCAAGCCTGACACCAAGCTTGGCAGGTGCAAGCACAATTCTAGGCACTATTGCAAGAAATCCATCAACAACTGCATCGAAAAGTAGCTCAACAACAAGCCCAACAAAAAGAATTGTCGGAACAACAACAAGCATTGTTGGCTCAACAAAAAACACGGGCATTACTCGCTCAACAAAGTTTGCAACAGATTCCTACCATAATTGTTGAAATCAAAAATCAAGATCAATCTATCAATGAACACATTGAAGATGTTTCCACCTCAACCAACGATCAAATCCAAACACACCAAGAGCCACTTTCCAATCATGATCAAAACTCACCAATTGTGCCCAATAATGATCCAATCCAGGAAACATTAACATCACTTGATCCTATGGGTGAAAACATTGACAATATCTCCACCAAAACTATTGAAAAAAATGATCAAACTCAATCCACCAATGAGCACTACAAAGATATGTCTACCCTATCTAGTGATCGAATCAACATTCATCAAGAGCCACTTTTTAGTGATCTATTTCAAGATGTGTTGACATTATTTGATCCTACTGACATAATCCATGATCCATCAAACAATGATCATATTAAAAATATCTCTACATTGCCTTATGAGTTAGAGGACATATCTCAAGAATTCATTCTAAAGCATGATCAACATCTATCACCAAGGTCTATAAATGGTCCTTCCCAAGACATATTGGCATCATTTGACCTCATGCTTATGGATAGTGAAGAAATCCTCAAAGAACAATAGGATATTGATCCACTCCCCATTCCTAATAACAATGTCCAAGAATCCCTTGTAGGCAATCCATCCTTTGAAATTCACCCATGCCAAGAAATTACAAAATTAGTCAAGATCAAGAATTTGTATCTCCAAGATACTAGAATGATCCAATGGGCACTCTTTTATCTATACAAGATGTCGCAAATGATGATCATACCCATATAGGACATATTCCCCCATCTACCAACAACATGCTTTCTTTGGATGGACATGTAGATGATCTTCATTCAAAACAAGAATCTTATACTCTTGAGATGATTACCAAGGTACAAGAGTCTCATACTCTTAAAATTTGTACAAATGATCACAGTATAGAAGAATCTAAAGACATACCAAAGGTGGATCATAAAGAAGGTTTCTACAAAAGTTGTAAATCAGAGACATCATGTGAAGACATATCAGAAGGCTTCTACAAAAGTTGCAAATTAGACATATCCTATGGAGACATAGAAAAAATAGGTCATGAAGAGAACTCCTACATAAGTCATGAATCAGAAACATCCTATGGAAGGAGTCAAGAGGAAGACTTGTATGTGGACAGTAAATCACCAACACCTCTTGAAGAAGCATTAAAATCTAATATTTCACAAGATCAAGCTAAAGGTATCAATCAAGCATGCATCCCAGATGTGGAGGATCCTATCACTTATAAAATTGCATCACTTCCCTTTCTTAGGGAAAGCTACCTCATCAATAAAGAAGTTGTCACTTTTGAAGATCCACCACAGAGCATAGAAGGATTAGCACCTTGTTTCCAAGGTAAATCATATCCTATTGCAAATAAAAAATTTCAGCAGATGAATTATCAAGTTAGAGGATTAGGCCTACATGAACAGGGAATCTTGGAGCTAGTGCAAATTATTGGAAATCCTAGGCATCAAGGCCCTGGTTATTTGACAATCAAGGGATCTCAACATATCAGTAATATTTCCACAAAACTGGGGGTAACTTCGTCTTGAGTAAACGTAAACATAGGGAGCACAAAAAATCCTTATGATGAAACCAATGCCAATGCTATGACCTTCCATGCCACGAATCTTCATCCACCCATCACCCCATCCATGAATTGGGACCAAAAACAAAAGAAATATTTGAATAAAAGCACGAAGAATGCCATCAAAGAAAAATAATTAGTGAAGCATGAAGGACGAATCAAATATATATGGATACCAAAGAATTCAAAGAAATACTATCCTTATCAAACTCTATTAGTCAAAGAAACTATGGGGAAAAATCAAAAAGGGAAAAGTATCCATCACAGATGTCCACAAAGAAAAAATAAATCTTCTCAAGCAACATACAAAGTGTATCAAGCAGTTGGTCCTAATTCCACAAACACTTCCATATCCACCCATCATTGCTCATCTTGCCAAGTTTGGAGAGTCAAAGGCTCCAAACTATCAACCAATCCATATTTTATTCCTAAACACACTCCACCATCCACACCTCCATGCATGATACCCAATTCTCACATTGACCATGTGTTGGCAACGACCCTTCATCATAAGGATTCAGAAGGCACTCTATCACGATGTGCGCACAAAGACAAAGTTAACTCCAGTGTCAACAAAGCAGATCAAGAATCTCAAAACTTGCTTTCAAGTGCACGTATCTTGGCAAAGCAACTTCTTCAAGAAGGATAGTGATGGAACATTATGATAGAAGCATCAATGTCAGCAATACCAAGTGATTCAACATCAGCTTAAAATCTCTCAAAAAATTAAAAAAAATCAAAAAAATCAAAAAATCAAAAAATGGATTGAAAATAGTAAAGATAAAAATCATCCTCTAGCGAAAACCACCACGGTGGTGCTTTGGATAGGTAACATGATGAAATCCTAGAAAAAGGCATCATGTGTAGAATCAAGCATCTACGTGCATCAGTTTAGTTGGAAGAATCTCATCACATCCATAATAAAGCGAGTATTCCATTCATATCATCCATTCATCCATGAATAGTTTATTGAAAACATGTTCATATATCTGCATCCATAATCCAAGTCATCTTGATCTTGTAAAATTTTGGTGCACACTTTACACTTGTTTATGGTAAACATGTTGACATGGGTCATTTTCATTGATCCTATCCTACCCAACACTATCTGAGCCTTGCAACATTATCTGAATGAGCATTCCTCTATTCGAACACCTTATCTTGTCACAAGATAATCCTTGGCATCCTTTGCATTCTTACCGTATCTATCTATATGTCTATCCAAGAATCTTCCCATGGCCATTAAAACATTGCTAGACACTGGGGGAAAATATTTGCATCTTACTTTGAGAATAAATATTGATATATATCATCCAACTTATCTGGTAATAAGAACATTGGAAAACATGAAACAAAATTGGTCAAAGAATCTATGACCCAAAAATCCAAATCACTAGCCCATGGCATATTCCGACAGGAAGACGTTTCTTATCAATCTTAATATTTCATCGAACATCAATCTAAACAATAAATATCAATTATATCTAACTTGCACGTAAGCGCCACATTAAATTATCAAAGCTATTTTGTTACAAATCAAGCTTCATCAATCTTGATCAATTGAATCCAATCAATCATCACCTTGTTTGACTTAACACACTTAGTCAAACTATCATCTTGTGCATGAGTTTACTCTAGGATAACACAACTTCCTAGAATTTACAAGTGTGTTATCATCTTATTTGACTTAACACACTTATTCAAGTTATCCAAAACCACCTTTTTTGACTTAACACACATAGTCAAACCTCATGTATGAGTTTACTCTAGGATAACACAACTTCCTAGAGTTTACAAGTGCATTGTCACTTTTGTTTGACTTAAAACACTTAGTCAAACTATCAATCCATCAATCTGATTGATCAACATTAAGCTTGGTTTTCAACAAAATCCCAAAATAGAGCACTGATATCTTCATCACATATCATATCCAAATTGTCAAAATTATGTGAAAATCCAAAAAATTAAAAACATGTCAAAAATCTCAGAAAATCTTCAAAAAATTCATCATTGAGTCTTGTCAGTCTTCCACCTTGTCCGAACTACATCATATTTGAGCTTGAACGTAGGCAAGGTTGATCTTTTATCATCCCCCGAGATAGTTAAGGTCAGTCCTTAGGTGTCTGTCACATTGGCAATCCGTTTTCCCATCTAATTTACAGTTAGCTTAGTCCTTAGGCGTTCATCACAATGGCAATCCATTTGCCCATCTATCTCATCATTGAGTCAAGTACGTCATCAGTCAAACTATGTGGTCTCTACGTGTATAATGTAGGCAAGTCTAATCTATGGATCAACTCCCGAGGCCCCTAGGATCTAGGTCTTTAAGTTATTCTCTTCATCATAAACCTCGAAAATACCAAAAAATTTGAAAAATGTGAAAATACCAAAAACATTTGTAAAAAATCTCAAAATACCAAAAAATAGCTTCAAAATATCTGAAAAATCCAAAATGGTGCATCCATTTCATCTAGCTTTCACCCATGACTTTTATCACTCATAATAAAATCAATCATCGCCTTCACCCTTTGGTAAGTTAGTCAGAAGCAAGTCTAGCAGGTTCAAAAGTGAGCATTCTAATCATCAGAGTTTTGAAAGTCTAGATCAGTGAGTCAACAAGTTGATCAATTCAGAATATGAATAGCTTATCACCCAAATCAGTCTCATCAAAACCCTAATAACTACATGTCCTAGGATGAATCCTTCCCACAATTGACATAAGCATCAAGTACCCCACAATAGTTTAGCCTTGGCTAGCGGTATGAAGAACATTAGCTTGTTTGTTTGCTTTATCTTGGTCTTGTTTAGACTTATCTTATTTTGCACTCATTCTAAGGACCTCTCGATGATGCCTAAACAAAACAGGTTTAGAGAGAAAGGAATGGGGTAATGATCATTATCCTTTTATCTATTGTGCTTGTTGGATATTCTTGTAAAATAACTTTTTCATGCATAATTTTTTTTGTTTGTAGGAAGGATGTTTTAGGTATCTTATTGACCACATAAGAAGGCTTTCCTTTTTATGTTTTGGCTTGAGATGTCTAGAATATCTGAATTGCATCCTGAATAAGGTTATGTTTGTCAAGTGTGAACAAGAGCACTCCTATCTGATTGTTGTGTCAAATTTCATCACACTAGGCACAATGCCATCCTGGTTCTTAATACCTTGATGCATCACACCTATGTGTGTTATCAAACATAAAGAAGGTTATGCTCTTTATCTCTCCCATCCTTGGATAAGAAATACATCATCATCATTCATCATCATATCCAGTAAATTCTCGAAGATTAGTGGACTTGTTGGAATTTTTCATCTTCTTGGATTTAAGGGTGGATCCCTCTCATTCTTCTATCCTCTTTCACACTAGCAATGCATCCATCCTGCATCTTGCATAATCATGTCATATCATCATAGGACATCATCCATCACATTTATCTCACATGCATTGCATCATCATTCAAGTTGTTTAGGATAATATAATTTTTTATTCTAAGCATCTTCCAAACATCTCATTTACATCATCATTATCATATAGATCGTATATTCTAACCATCCATACATTCATTTTGAACCTATTTATCCCGAGATTGACCTCAATCTTTTTGCTCGATCTCTCGAAGGGGCAATGTACTAACATACTTCTTTGAATCAATGCAACGAGTACATTGCTTCAAAGAGGGGAAAAATGTAGACATGCAAAATTTACTCATGCATTTGATCATTCTTCATTCAACATTATTTCATCTATTAATTAAATAAACCAATTTAATTAATTCACTAAGCTTATCTCTTTAATTAAATAATTCAAATTATTTAATTATCTCCTATAGTTCCCGATTTAATTAAATCAGATATATTTAATTAAATCAATCATATGCATTTTCCTTTCATTTGATTTAAAACAAAAACAAAAATTCAAATCAAATGTCATATCACCTAGCCTCCTATAATCAAATCTTGATTAATTTAATCCTAATCGCCTAAATCCTCTAGATTCATCCACTTGTACAATAAATCATTTAAATTGATTTATTAAAACATCTATTTTCCTCACAAAGGCATATTCCCAAGGAATATGCCCTCATTCACTCTCCTATTTGAATTTTTTGGCCAAACAAAATTCCCCCCAAAATCTTCAACAATATTCATTTATTGCAATTTTCAAATTTGAAATGGGCACATTGGCCAAAACTTGCACAAGCATGGGCCAGTCCCATTGTAACAAGTGGCTCTCTCTCATTTGTTTGGTTTTAGTCCCACATTGCTCAATCTTGGCTTCTCCTCTCTCAATATTTCCTATAAATTCAATGACTTCTCTCTCATTTTTTCATCTACATTTTAGAGCATCCTCATTATAGGCAACTTGAGTTCATGAGCATCTCATTGTCTATCAACTAATTAGCTTGGCAAGGGCTAGGAAAGGGATATTTCACATATTCAACGAGCATGAATCCGTCATAGAATAGGTTATATTTCATGTCTTCTTTACATGCTTGATTTGGTTTGTTATCTGTTTTGAAGAATGTTGTGTTATTCTATGAGGATGTTAGAATTATGCTAATCATTTGCAGATTTTGATGTCCACACTTCATACTGTTGGTGGCCGTGTGTCCCTTGAGTTTATGATAATCACACAGGATATTTTTTTTGTACCAAGGTGGCTTCACTTGGGGTTCTCTGTAATTATCATGGGTGGGACCTTGATGATGTTCTCATTGACCAACTTTTTCATGATGGACTTGATTGACTCCCCAATGGCTATGAATTTCTGCTTGATTGGGAAACTTGTTTTGCGGAGGTGGTCCTCCTTGATTGTTGAGATTATTGATCTATTTTTGTGGTGGTTGTTGGTTTACCACATTTTTTTATGTGTTATTCTAGTTTTTTTCTACGGTTTGCAATGATGTGTTTGATTACTTTTCTTGGGAGCACTGATGACAACCTTGGCATCCACTACTCCATCATTGGTGAAATTTCGGTTCTTCACCCATGTGCGAGGTTTGTCATTGTAACTGGTGGATGGGTGACTGTCTTGATGTTCAAAATAAGTGGGCATGCCACCTTGTGTAATAAGAGCTCATTCAATATTGAGCACCTATGGGATCAGTTGTGTTGGGTCTCAAAAACGCTGGTTTGAATGAACCATGAGAGGTTTGCAAGCTCTCACAACATTATTGGCCAAGTAACAAGGCCAACCAATATAGTTGGACCTTCTAATTTTAAGGCTTTGCTAAACCTAGGTGGGTGCACCTATATGAATGACACAGATTTTGAATTATGCTTCCTACTTGACCAAACTATCCACAAATGGCAATTTGATAGTGGAAAGATATGATCCTAATTTGGTATAAATTGTATATGCAATATCAAAGTGAAATTTTATATGTTTAGTTAAGAGATGTAAATGAGATGGATGGAACCTAGAAGGATAAGTAAGACCAGTGCCTTGTTGGGTAAAACAGAGTCAAGTGAAAGCTTTAGATAAATGACTTCTACCTAGCAGGGATTCTAATTATTTGGCATATGATATTAGTCTACAACTTGTATAAACATGCAAGAATTTAATTGCCAGGCTCTTCTTAGTGATCCAAATGATACTTCCAGATTATTGTGAATGACTTGAAGGATTTAATCTTTACTTGAAAGAACCAACCAATCACACCACACAAATACAACAATTGTGTATTGATAAACTGATAATATACTTGATATGTCAAATTAAATAACAAATAAATATCAACCTTGGAGACAACTTGATAATATTTTCAATTAACTTAACAAATAATTGATACTAGAAGGGTGCCACAATATCAAATTTCTTTCATTGATCCTTCAAAATTTATACATGCATCATAGTTCTTTGAAACATTCTGAAAGTACTATATTTCCTACTAATTGTCTTCTATCTAAATTCATCTACGCCCTAAAGTCATGTAAACAATGAAAATTTATACATTAGTGGGTGGAAGGACATGTCCTTTCAAAAAAAATTTTAAGCATAAAACACTAACAAGATTAGCATTAACTAAGCTCTATTAAGCCACAAGTGAACTCTAGACATGTGCTCTGTGTAATCTCAGTGCTCATGCATATCTGTGTCTCCTAATGCATCACGGATCATGATCTCCATCATCACCATTCACTTGTTCTGCTCACATGCTTCATCCAATGTTGTATCTTTCGCAGTGGTTGTCTTTAACATCTCTTGGTGAATTAATTCACATTCATTCTTCCATGTAGTCATTTCTTTTAATTCTCCCTCATCATTACAGAACCTAGTAATTTATTTCTCCATGGCTTCTATCAACTCATGCACATCCTCTTGTAATTCCTCAAAGAATCCCTTGTGCTTATCCATGATACGATATGAATTTTCAATCCCTGTATTATTAGGAGTATCCTTTTGCTTTAATTCATCAAGTTTCTCTTGGATTATGTTATCCACTCTCCTATGTTCTTTTATTGCATCAACGTATTGTGAATTTTTTCCCCAAAGTTTATTTAACCAAGTGGTTAAAATGACCTACCTCCTTGTGATTATTGTTGTAAGTGTGTCCATTTTCCCTTGAGAGTATGCACTTTATCCTTCCCAATGGTCCTTCACCTATGAACTTTCACCTTGGGTGAGCATCTTTGTTGGCCCTGTTGTAGTACCTACCAATTCCCTTAGACATTCATTTTCTCTCAGTATTCACTCACTACTAGTTTTGTACATTTCCCTCTCTTTGATCAATGCTTGTATTTGGGCTTTATTTAATTTTTCTATATTGATCCCAATTTCTGCAGTTGCAACTAGATTAGCCTCTCCAGCCTTAAAAGTCATGGCATTTCCAAATGCCTTCTCAGTATCAATGACAACTGACTTCTTGTGAGGGGGAGATAAAGCCCAAATCATCAATGTCTCTTCATTAGGATTGTATTTGGATCCTGTATACACTTCTGCCACCCTTTCTATGCTGAGCTTGTGTGTAGCATTATTGTCTTTCAAGAAACTGTCAAAAACCAATGCAGAGTTGAGATCTAGCCCTGGGAAAATCATGATACCAACCTTTTCCATCATTTCTCTCCCTTTCTCAAGGGTCATTCTTGTCATCTCTTTCTCCACATCATCCCTCAAGATTTTTAACAACTGCTCTTCATTTCCTAGTGTGACATTATCAACCAATCCTCTTATTTATTTTCCCTTTTTTTTGTATAAAAATGTTTTGAATTCTGAGGTTTTCAAAAATTCATCATCTTCTATAAAAGATCTATATTCTTCATGTCTTGCATCCATATCCACAGTTTCCTCAATATTTATCTCTCTAGTAGAATAGGTGTAATCCTGAGTTCTTGTCCTCGATACCTTTCCGAATGGACCTTGTGGCCTATTAGCCTCTAATACTTCTTTAGTAGAAGAAAACAACTCAACATCTAACAAATCTTGATCATGTTTCTCAATTACCATTTATGCTTCCAAGTTTCTAATTATGTCATCAGACTAATAGGGCACATGCTGATACCCTCCAAAGTTTATCCTCTATTTGGTAGAATGAATATATCCCTCAGGATCAAAGTTTTTCCTTGATGGCACTTTCCTCATGTTATAATGTAATAACTTATCAAGAATTAAATTGTATCCCTCCTTTGCTAACATAGTAAAATCACCAAAACACAACATACTTGGCATAAAATATTGCTTCCCATAAGAGTTTAAGTTCATGACACTAGATAAATCCATTTGCCTAACAATCTCTAAATATGCAATCCTATCTGGAACTGTCCTAGGCAAAATAAATGGAGTACTTTCAAAACCATAAACCCTAATCATGGTGACATTTTCTAAATAATACCAATCCCCCCAGTTGTGGCTGATTGGTCCATTAAAATCCTTAGGCCTGAGAAACCTCTTTATCAGATAAGTAATAGTCACAAGGATAATTATAAAACTTATAAAATGTCTTTACAAAATTTTCTTCAAAATGCAAAAAATTAGAATTAGCAAACCCGTTGTCCCAAATAGTAGTCCATAACTGAATAGGCAATGGGTTGC
Source organism: Sequoiadendron giganteum (assembly GCA_007115665.2). Taxonomy (NCBI): domain Eukaryota; kingdom Viridiplantae; phylum Streptophyta; class Pinopsida; order Cupressales; family Cupressaceae; genus Sequoiadendron; species Sequoiadendron giganteum. The sequence continues at coordinate 602,664,024 of CM021109.1, forward strand.
CTTCCTTATCAAGTTGTGAAATTCTTAGTTCTTGGGGCCACAACCCTATTTCCTATCTGAAATATAGCACAAGGTGCATCAACAATGAATAATTCCTGAGGTGCAGGACAGAGGCTCCATTCTTTACTGCTATCAACCCAACGTCAAGCTCTTTAAACACATGTGAAGCATAATCAAATAACCTAGAGTTATGATATTGAACATCCACAACAATCACCATAGGTACAACTATCATATGCTCTAGGAACTCCATCCCGAATACCTATCCAATTGAAAAATGAGTGTACTTTATGTAGGGTTCGAAGAGATCCACATGAAATGGTGGCCCCTCATTGTCTTCCATTAGAGTTGGTTTTCTGCCATGTCTGATTCTATGTAAGGGTAATATCCAACCCTTATAAATGGTACCCATTCTTCTGAATTCACTCTTGAACTCCTCACTTATAATCTTTTCATTGCACATTCCTTCTAACTTGAAGACCTCACTTATTGCATTCTCAGACACATGCATTACTAGGTTCCCAAATAAATCACATATGGCCCTATTTTTTGAATTATAATGAACAGCCAATAGTTTCACCAATTCGACATCAACAAAAACATTAGGGCACACCAGTTTTCCCAAATTAAGCCTCCACGGGTTACATACTGGCTCGAGGTGATTTCTTCTGTGGTAGTGGAAACTGAACAATTTGTATCCTCTAAATGAGGTCCAAACATCTCCTATGAATTTACATTTGTCATCCAATTTATCTACTTTTTCCTTAAGCTATGCAGAATTCCTAGGTTTAGGTCCTAAACTAGGTAGCTAGTCTATGAGGTCTTGGTTCAATTTTCACTCAGTGCCCTCTGGTCGTATTTCATTTTTTTCCCTTTTTCCTTTTAGTTGACTACCCTCACCATGTTTTCTTCCTTTTATCTTTTCTGAACTAGTGCCTTCCATTCTTCAAAACTTACAATTTTCAGAGGATGAGGAACTTACTGTATTTTTCCTAAAGATCCAAGTTAGATGAACGCCTCAATTATTTTGCTCATTCCTCTGCTCTCCTTCACTGCCAATTTTGTGAAGAAATAATTCCAATTGAGCTCACCTTGATTTTCAAAATATTTTATGCTTCGTGGCACCATTAATGTCTTCACTGATACATGAATGAAGCAAATATTTCGAAATTCTTGTTGTCACATCATGTATCATATCAGCAAGACATTTCAAATCTCTGGTCGATCCATCTGTTCAATGTTCACACACCCGCTAAGAAATATTGTAGTTCCCCCGACATCACAAGTCTCCTTGATAGTTTTCCTTTTTAGTTTTTTATATCATGATGACCTTCACCAAAGAAAACTATCGCCCAGACTTAACGAATCAGGCCAACGATTCTTCATTTCACTTTGAGAGCTCTTTTTCTCACCGAGACATTCCCTTTGTCAACTTAAGTCACCAAGACCAAGTAATTGTCCTACTGACGGAATAATATTCATCGTGACCTCTCTTAGATCTCCCTGCTGAGACTTATCATATCGATAAACTTTTTCTTCGGCGAGACCATGCACATTGTCTCTTCGACAATTTTTATCTCTATACGCTTAGTTCTGCCAGTATAACACGGGGGGTCGGTAAGACTCCTCGAACTCTCCCTGTCATCATTGTCTCACCGAATGAGTCTTCCTTTTGCTTTATCAGCAAGACCAATGATGGTCTTGGGTTATCTTTTGGGACCTCACTCTGATGACTCTAGTTTGGCCGATACATGTTATTATGCTTTGAGCAATGGGAAAAGATTAGCCCGATATGATCTTACACCGTCATGCCGATAGCCAATGTCCTACCGACACAAATTATGAACCCATGTATCCCCAACATATGTCCTCATTGGTATGACACAACTGATTTCTTGCCGATATTCTGAAAGAGATGTATATTATTATCGGTGAGACCTAAATCAACTTATGCCGATATTTTTAAATGTTAAATATTTAAAGTCAGATGAATTTTATGGGGCTATATGACAAAATCTAATTGGGACCTTGGTGAAAATGCTATGTGAGTAAATTTTATGTCTCTAATATAAAACTCTTTGGTAAATTAATGAGTGTAAATAGTCAATTAGATTTTCAAAGTTTTATAGTTCTAACAAGTTGATCATACGTAGTAATGCATTGCATCTTCAGATAGAACAGCAAGGTTTTGTCTGTATTGGCGATGATGGTACAAACTTGTTTCTCTTCTGGCATGGCCCACTTGCTTTGATTGGCCTTGGCTTGCCATTGTTGGAGAAAGGAAGTGAATTATTCCCCCTTACTCTATTTGAGCATTGAGAGTTCTTCCAAACTAACATTCGCAGAAATTTTGGAGGAAAGCATCTTTGATTTCTTGAAATGTTTTGATCCTCATAGGTAGATGAGAAAACCATTCCATAGCATCACCAACCAAGCTTTGAGGGAATATTTGCATTAGATACATGTCATTGTAGGCAACTTCCATGCAATGTACCTGATATTCCCTGATGTGATCTTCAGGGTTTCCCATCCCGTGATATTTATCAAATTTGGGGATTTTGAATCCCTTCGGGAATGGTACCATTGCCAATATTTTGTCAAATGGATAGGGGCACATGTTGCTCGGTGTCTTGACTATCTTTCCTGACTGAAAATCTTGCACTTGTTGCGAAAGAAATTCGATTTGTGCCATCACGTCACCTTGCAGATCAAGAGGTGGGGTGAATACGTTCTGAGTTGTGGGATTGATAGTTGGGATGTTGATGTGGTTTTGTTGCAAGCTTTTCTGAGCAAGTGATGTCTTTGCTTGTTGTTGAGCCAACAACACATATTGTTGGTCCTGTTGTTGTTATTGTGCCAATAATGCTTGTTGTTCTTCATGTTGTTGTTGCACTGACAATGCTTGTTGTTGGTCGTATTGTTGCTACACCAACAACTCTTGTTGTTGGTCATATTGTTATTGTAATTGGTAGTCTTGCAAATCTTTCTAATATTCTTCTTGTTGCACTTGCAATTGTGCTTGGTATTGTGCTCATGCTTGTGCTTATTGAGCTTGGAATTGGGCTCGTGCCTAAGCGTGTGCTTGTTGGTTTTCTTGTGCAATCTAAGCAGAATGAGTCGCTTGCGCAACTTGTGCAGATTGAGCAGCTTGAGTGGCTTGAGCTGCCTATGCAGCTTGCGCAACTTGTTCAGCTTGTTGTTGTTGTAACAAGGCTTGGGCTTATGCAGCCTGATGTGCATGTTATGCTGCTAGTTGTGTGGCTTGCTGATTTTGGAGTGATTTTTGTTGAGCATCTTGTCGAGCAGCTTGCAACATCATGGTGAATGAATTGGCTATGTTGTGCCTTCGTGGTAATGGTGGTAGATTAGGAAGAATGCGAACCATTGTGATGAGCGGAATGGTCATGTTAATGATCAAAGTTTGAGGTATGGATGGTGCAATTGAGGTGCTTGGTCCCTGTGAAACCATGCTTTGAGGAATGGGGAATGCATTGATCACTATGGTTGCTTAGATAGTTTCCATCTATTATTGTGATACAAATGACATAACTGATCGATTTGATAAGGTGTTCTAATTTGATTGGTTGATGGCGGGAAGATAAGGAAGACCCAACCTGAGTGATGATGTAGATGTGAGTGGTAATGTTGGAAATGGTGGAAAGATGGGTGGTACAATCCCTGAAAGTGATGAGGATGGATCCAAGATTCCCCCTGCTCCAAACAAGTCACCTTCTTCTTGTGAGAAAGGGAGAGAAGTTTGCAAGTCTAGAGGATAATCCGGTTTTGTATGAAATGAGGATGAATTGGTATGATCATGAAATGTCAGTGGGACATAAGGGTGCAATGGATTTACCAAGACAGATTGATCCAATGTGGTGCTTGTATTCAACCCTTAGTTTTTCACAAGGTGATTTTTTTGGAGTTTGTGAAACATGGCACTTTCCTTGATAACAACCAGGGAGGTTGAAGCGATAGATGATATGATTTGGGGGATGTCTTGAGTGAAGTTTCGAAGTGGAAGTGTGGATGTGGGTGAAGGCATGCTACTAAGAGACCTCTCCACAATTGTTCTTACATCAAATTTAGAAGCGATTTTAGCCCCTTATTTTGCTAACTCTAACATGTATTGGGATGGGTACAATCTCATCATGGCACTGAAAATTCGGTGACTCTCAGGGTGTTTCACCATTTCTAGAATTTATTCTTGTGACATCCCATTTTCAGTGGTGTCCTCTACATGACCTTCCTCTTGATAATTTTGAGAAGGATTGATTGGGAGTTCAATTGTTATCATCGGGTTGAAAGCTGTTTCGGTTTGACTTAGATCACTTCAAATGGATTTTTCTTTGTTTTGCTTCATATTCTTCTTGTGTTGAGATTGAGTTTGAACCATAAAATAGAGATCAGTTTTTAGGAATGTGAGAGATGAACCTCTAACCCCTTAGATTGGTCTAAACCTTAGGTTTGAAAAAATGAAGAACTAGGAAAATTAAGGTATCAAAGCGCTGATGAGGATGAAATAAATGAAAGATGGGTGATATGGATGAATGGAACTCTTAAAGAACCTTTCAAGGAAAATACTAAATTTTTAGGGCTTGATTGATTGATTGTGATCGATTGGTAGTTTGACTAAGTGTGTTAAGTCAAAAAAAAGTGATAATGCACTCGTAAACTCTAGGAAGTTGTGATATCTCAGTGTAAACTTGTACATAACAGGATGGTTTGACTAAGTGTGTTAAGTCAAATGAGGTGATTATGGATTTGCTAATTTGGCTAAGTTTGTTAAGCCAAAAAATATGATAATGGACATGTAAAAACCTAGGAAGTTGTGTTATCCTAAAGTAAAATCATGCACAAGATGATGGTTTGACTAAGTGTGTTAAGTGAAAAAAATTGATTTGATTTCACTTAGAAGTTTAGCATAAAAGATGTTTACAAAGTTTCCAAGAGTTTTTGGTGAGGTGATTTTTGACTGATTTTGATGGTTAAGAGGTGGATGAAATTGATTGGTTTTGACCCTAGACTTGACCTAGATAACCCTTCTTCTTACAATTCCTCATTTTTAAAGGACACGCTTGACTTCCTATGTGAGAAAAGCAAACCTTTCAAAAAGCTCAGGATTTTGTGGATAAAAGAACTCATACAAGTCAGGGTTGTTTCTTGAAGCTTTCTTGTAAAAGTTGTAAACCAATATTTCTCTAACTTCAAGAAGTCTTTCAAGACATCCCTCACGAGCTTTTGGACTAAGACTTTTGAACTTGGGTTTTTTGAATCTTGATCTTGAATGAAATCATTTCAGAGAACACATGTGTGGGATCAATTGTCTTTATCTTTGCTTAATGAATTCTTTTTACCACAAATAGTTATTCGATTAAAGTTTCAAACTAAATGTCTATGTCTCAATTCCTTTTCATTCCACAAGGTCCATTATGTGAAAATCAAGGTTTCAAGAGCACAGCTCCCTAGGTTGACTTTAGTGAAAAAAAATGATGATTAAACCCAAGTACTTAGAAACCTCTAAGGATGGAATCACTAGGGAAAGCAAGAGTACTTAGATCTAACAAGGGTATTAGTTTCCTCAAAAGGGTTTGAAATTATGAAGTTCTCTATGAATGTTTATTTTCCAATGTTTTAGATCCAAGCAATGTGTTTTGATTCAAATGACATGCACAACCCTAGGCTGAAAAGACAATATTTGTTGGGCTCCTGTTGGCACTCTCAAATTTTGCAAATTTGAGATGCCTATTTCAAAAATTTTACTTCTGCACTTTCAGAAGTACACCTAGAGAATTAGTCCTGACTGACCCACTTTAGAGGCTTATGATTTAAAGCCTGTTGATTGTCATACAAAACCCATTTGCAAACATACTCAATAGACATATGTGAGTAGGCATGTCAAATTTTAGCTTCCCAGGATAAGTTTTGAAAAAAATTCAAAAAGTGGAGCTGGAGGGTTTTCACACTGTTCTGTTGTTTGCAGATTGTTTGTTTTGTGAAACAACTTCCTGTTTGAGCTTGGTTCTTGCAACCAGTTCACTTTCATGTCAAAACAAATGTTGTTCCATATTCCCCATATCAAAATGATCTCGTATATCAATTTTCAGAGCCTCATGGTCTGATTTTCTATTTTTAGCAGATTGAAATAAAATGCAGTTTGTTCTGTTTTGCAGTTGCATTCCTGACAGCCTTTCTAAAAGGCCAACTTCGACTATCAATAAATTTTGATCAGTGATGTTTCAAAGAAAATTATCTTTTCACATGTGCTCAGGGTACCTAAATGATTTATTTTGTCTAATGGCAGCTCGCCAGGAGTTGATTCACTATTTTTACAAATTGGCAGTTGGATCAGTTTTTATTGGTGGGGAACAACTACTGTTTCAAGAAGGTTCAGTTGGGCAACTTTGATGGTTAATATTTTCCACCTCGTGATACATTTTTCTTAGCCATCTTTTGCATTATACTTTTGGGTCAAATTACTATATTCTTGCAAGTTTTCATGTCTCCCAGAGGTCGTTTGACCAGTTTCCCAGATTGACTCCTAAGGCAACTTGACATGTTTTGACCATTTTGCAAAAGTGGACAGAAAATAGTTTTTGATGAAGACCCAGTTCATTTTTTAACTTCAGAAGTTTTCAAAAGGTAGTATCAGATTAGTTGAGCATGAAACTTGTTTGAAAATGAAATTTTTTTAGTCTACTCTACAAAGGGACCCAACATGTATCACATAGCTTCATGAGGGCATTCAACCATTTGCGTACAGTGAGTCACATATTTTGAATATAGATTTAGATGCCTATTGCTGCTATGAGTGCAACATTCTTGATTTTATAGTTTGCAGTATAATCTCTTCACCTCTTTTCTTCTACACAAAGGTATGTTGGTAGAACTATTCCTATGAGGACTTTGTTAATGAAATTGAATCCAAAGAGAGACAAAGTTCATTGTTGTAAGAAGCTGATATAAATGATTATATTGGTGGTACTTCACTTGAACTTAATATATGATAAAGTTGCTAATGCAAGTCTCTAAGCTGGGGTTGAGGTATGTGCATTTAAAAGGAGTGTAAATAGCAGATATGATAACCTGAAAAAGGGAATTTGACAAATTTAGTTGAATTATAAGTGAAAGTATTACAGGGCTGACTTAAAGTTTGGTAAATTTGATGGGGCGAATTAATAATTCAAAGTGATGGTGTAGAATGGGACATGAACCAAGTGTGAGGTGCTTATGGTGCTCCTATAGACTACACACCTGTAGAGGTGGTAAATAAGTTCTTGTATACTGTGGCTATGTATGTGAATTCCCATACTACAATTTCAGTTGTTCTGATGGAGGTTGTTATAGAAGGAAATATGTTCTGAAAGTGATGCATTAACATGGAAAATATAGAGAAAATTGGCATGAGCATGACCAATCAGTGGAGAGGACATCACACCAAATGGACTTATTGAAAAGTTTTGGAAACTTCCAAATAAAGAACGCCACACCAATCAAGGATAAAGGATTCAAGGGACTGTGTGGCTAAATTTTTTCCCTAGCTCACTAACTCGAGCATGGGCATCCATCGAAGTATGAAGACCAAAGGGGCCACCATGAATGCGACATCTACACCAAATGTATTTGTTGAAAGAACCTCAAAAATGAGGCAACATGGCGCCATCATGTTAGGAAGAGTCAAGTTGTAGAGAATTAGCAACATGAACAAAGGTTGCACACTGCATGGAGAAGCCTTGGCTACCATTTTACCAGATAGAGGACACCACATACCAAAGGTTGGAGGGGCACGATTTGCAACAGGCTCGAACCATGGTTAGAGGTGCGGCCTGCAATCAAATGAAATCCAAACCAAAAGGGAGACTCGAACCTATAGTATGCTGGAAACCATGCATTGGTGAGGAGAAGGCTTGCATGTGTGGGTGGAGTCCCTACACACCAAGCAAGGAGGAGGGTCAATGCTATCAGGGAGAAAATCGCGGCCTACAAAGGCCACAGAGTAAAGGCATCCACCAATAGGGGAATCACACCTAGCAAGAGGAAAAGCCTGTACACTAGCCCGATGAATCCCTGCGCCTAAAGGCAGGTGAGGTAGGTGCATTGGCAATGGATGTGAGGTGCATCACAGGTAGGAAGCATGTGCAGTCAGGTAAGGAATGGATAAGGAAACCCACATAGAATGCAAAGAGATCCACCATGGGATGGTAATCCATTAAATCACTGTGGTGAGGAGGCATTGAAATCCATCATTGCACGGGGCGTGAGTAGCAGGAAGATTGAAGGCCCGCCCCTAAAAGGGAGGTCTTGAGGTTGTAGGGAGGAATGCTCAAGAAAATGAAGAAAATGGAAATTAGGGTATTTTCAGCCCTTGCTCGCAAACCTCACGAGGATGACGCTGACAAAGGCAAAGGCAGTGTGAGGTTTGCAAGAACACACAAGAGGATCCTATTTTTAATTTTTGCAAAAGGATACATGGTTTGAGGTTAAAAATGAAGGTGGGCCCACTTTTTTTTTTTAAACGATCAGGCATTTATAGGTAAAATATTTTGCTCGAGGAGGTAAAATTTTAAATATTTGTCCAATAGTGCAGTCGGGTGAATAAAATATTTAGGGGGTAAATAATGAAATATTTAAAATGTCGAGTGGGATTTTGTTTTAAAATATAAAACATTGGAAATATAAATGTGTCCCATGAGTAAATTTTAAAGACGGGGATAAATTTATAAAGTGAGTAAATATTGACTTTGCAAAATATTTTATTTGTTGGGAGAGTTGTGATACTTTGTCTGAAGTGAATTTTATTCATTTTATAGGAAAATATATGCTAGGAATTAAACTGCAACGTTTGAAATTAAAAGAGAGCTGAAACATGAGTTTTCACAAGAAGAGGTTTTTTGAGCAGCTGGATAAAATGATGAGATTCTCCACATGGGTTGATTTTTTGTTGCTGGGCAATGATGAGCTAATGTTGTTGGATGGAATATGTTTTTTGCTGCAAAGGAAGAAGAGGAGATATTCTTTTTAGATTGATCAACGGTAAATGGAGATTCCAAATGGCAATTGCAAATCAGTTCTAGGGTTGCTCCTGTTTCCTTCTATTTTCTATATCTTCTTTTCTCTTCTCAATTGTAAAGGGTTCCAATTTCTGAAAGCTCTGCAAGTCAGGCAGAAGCTATCGGTAGATTGTAAAGCTAGGGGGAAATATGATTGTTAGTCATTTAATCTGAAAGTGTATGTTCTGAATTGTTCTGTTATGTTTATTTTAGTTGATAATTATCTCCATGGTTGAATTGTAATGTTGTTTTGGATTCAATAATAATATTGTCTGAATTTGTTCATGCACATTTATTGTATTTGAGTTACATTTGTTGCTTCCTTCTGGTCTATGAATGGTGTAATTACCTTAATAAAGCACAAGCTGCTTTTATTATTGCCTATTGTTCAGGGATAGTGTAATTGCTTTGACAAATGTGATAGGAGTGTTATGTTTCAGGTGGATTCATAAGAATAATTATCAGAGAAAGCTTCAGTAGTCTAGTTGTCATAACGTGACAGCATTTGAAAGACCTTCAGAGCATGTTCAAAACTGAAAGATGAATGCTAGTTATATGACTCCATAACCCATTTTTATGGCACTAGTCCATTATCATGTTTCTGTAGTTTTTAGTTTTGTCCCAGCTCTTTAAACGAAAAACCATTTCAAATCTATTTTGCTGAGTTGTGTCTGTCATGTTCTCCATGTTGATTTATGAAATTCATTCAATATCTTGCCAATGTTAAGTGATATTTTATGTTTCTCGGCATATTTCTGTGGGAGCATCATCTATTAAGTAGTATCATGTTACTTGTGTGTTCAAATTTTTAGATATTGCTAAAGGGTTAACCCCCTAGGTCTTACAGAGCCTGAAGTGCAGGGGAAATGTGTATCCATTCCATTTCCTATCAGTTGGCCATTAGCCTTTCTGGTTGTTTAGTATAGAGGTTGGGTACCTCTTAGAGAATTGCAAATCCTAGCTAGGTTGTATTTTTAAACACCAACAAAATGGTGACTTTGCTGGGGATGAACTCAAAATTTTTGATTGCAGATGGTGCTGTTATAGAGTCATTAAAGTGTTGAATTTTTTTTGTAACTAGAGGTTGCACATTATGGAACTATTTTCCCATCTGAGTCACCAATAGAATGGTGACTCTGTTGGAGAGAATTTGAGAAAATTCTAATTGCAGAATCTAGCCTTAAGAGTTAGTGCATAGAGTCAAATTATTTGTCATTCTGAATTTGTTCAAGTTTGAAGGATTTCAACCCTGGAGAAGAATTTGTTACAGTGAACCTGAACAGTTTTGTAATCTGTGGTGTTGTGCTGGTGGAAAGGAACTCAGAAAGAAGTTTAACTGAAAAAGAACTTCATACTGCTTGAAGTTCAGTCCTCTGTGAAAAGAGGTGGCGAATCTGTTTGATAGAACCTATTGAAAATTTAAAGAAAGTTCTAGATCTATAAATATTACGAGTTAGGAACATAATTTGCAGCAAATGCAAAGTTTCCAGGTATTCCTCACTCTTGGTTTTTAAGAAATTTTTGTATGAAAACCATGTTTGAACATCTTAAACAAAACTTTGGTCCCATATGGAGTGATTATCACTAAAGGAGGGAAATAACAATAATACTTAGTTTGCATACTTCTGAGTTGTAGTTTGCAGCCTATGTACTTTGTTGGAGAAGTATGCATATTTTTTAAATTTTCCCACTAAATAGATCTCATGTGTAAATGCATTTGAATCATGCATTATGGTATTCTAAGATTGTTATGAAAGATAGAAATAGGGCAATGAATGATCAACTATAGAGTTGATATGTAAAATTTGAAAAAGGCAATTCAAGATGCCTCAATACATGCACCCTAGTATGGTTCTAGATGGAATTAAGGTTTGTGATCAGTCCCAGCCAGATTGTCAAAGAGGTTTCAGCACTAGAAGGCACAGAGTTATCAATTCAGTAACCTTAGAGGTTACCCAAATGACATTCCAGCTAAGCTCAGAAATAAGTTACCAAGGTTCATTGGTGATAAGCCCAAATCAGCAATTAAAAATTTGCAAGAGTTCATAAATTTGATGGATAATTATGAAATTGATCATGAGGATGTGATCATGAGGTTATTTGTTCAGTCCTTGGGAGGAGATGCAAGAGAATGGTTCTCTTATTTACCAGCCTCTTCCATTCATTCATGGGAAGAGCTCAAGGCAATGTTCATGGAACAGTTTGAAGAAAGGATTAACCCTATTTTGATAAGGAAAAAGTTCATGAACATGGAGAAAGGAAAAGATGAGTTAGTCCCATCTTTTAATCTTAGATTTTCAATGATCATAAGAGAGATCCTAGAGAACATAAGATCAAATGATGCTGAATGTTTGGTCGTGTATTTAGGAGCATTTGACAAAAAGATGAGTTATCTGTTGAGGGATAAAGAGCCTACAACCCTGCACCAAGCATATCAGATGGCTATAGACATTGAGAATAATTTGAGGTTTTCAATGATGAAAGGACATAGGGTCGTAAGTGTTGATCATCCTAACACACCTCAAGAGAAAGGAACTCATGGATCAGCTATTAAAAGTTCTTGTCAAGAGGGAAGTTATGTTGCTGCTCCAATTTCTCCATCATCACAATCTGCACAAAATATAGTGTCTCAAAATGAAGATGTTTGTTGTATGCATGAGGACACTAACTGTAATCAGTTTACAATAAACACATGTGTTGATCCATGCAGAATTAATGAAGAGGAAGGTACATGGTATGATGGACAAATGAATATGCATGAAATTTTTTCTTGCAATATCTTGTGTGATGAAGAAATGAAAGAGATACAAGGCATCCTTCAATTTCATGATTTGGTTCATAAAGATAATACAAATGTTGATAAAATTCCTTCTCCGGTTAGTCAAAAAGATATTGAAGATGAAAGTTCAAGAACCTACTTTGAGGAATATGAGCATGGTTTGTGCAGTGATAAGTCATCTTGTGATGGGAATGTTGATAAAGGTCAAACTGATTACTCTTCTAGTGACTATGAATGCCCTTATAATGATGAAGAAGATAATGAACCTGTTTATGCTTTTGCTAATCATGAATGTTTATGTGAAACAAAGATGGAAATAGTTTCAGATGCTTGGCATATCACATCATGTAATGAAACTATTGGTTGTTCTAGTGATGAGATCACAAAGAGGGTCCATTTGAAGTCTTATGGTTCTGATGAATTTGGTAATTTGTTTGATGATAAAAGTGATGATGAGATAATGAATTCATCATTCAATGTGTTAGAACCATGTAATCCTGATTACAATATTACCAAGGTTGAAAAACATGCTGATTTTTCTTATGCTGGTCATACTAGCTTGAATGAAGTAGACTTGGAAAGTTTTATATCAGATGAGGATAACATTAGCATGCAAGATGTGGAGGACATGGTTTCATTCCCAAATTATGTGTATATGGCAGAAATGTCAGATGTGTGTACTGAACAATCTGAGGATGGGAATGAATTTGAAGATGTGTCTACTTGCTCTCCTAGTGATTGCAGTGTTTTTGAGTGCAATGAAAACATGAAGGATTTAGACATTCATGCTGAGGAGGATGAGACTCCTATTTTAGAAATGAATATAATGGAGAATCCATTGTTTGATGAGCCTCCATCTTCATTGGAGATGAGAAATGATAAAACATATTGGTGGAGAGATAATCCACTCTTTGCTGAGAGTTTTGATGATGCATTTCACACATGGTTGGAATGTAGTCTTCAACAAACAAAAGAACAATTTGATGAACTCCTTGATAGCACCTCTTATGACTATTTTAAATTTGAAACAGATGTTGTAGGTAAGGTTGAATATCCTAGTGTCAGTTACTTGAAGGAGTTTGAACTTTTTCAGTTTCTAGTTCAGCTGGAAGGTATCTTTGTAGAACATCACAATGAGATGAATAACAAGAAATGTTATTTTCAATATGAACATATTACATATGATGAATGTAACACACATGTGTCATGCGATGATGAAAGCTTGTAGTTTAAGATAGAGTATACAATGAAGAATGACAAAGATTGTATTGGAAATGGTATAATCAGAAAAGTTGTGAGAAATTTTGGTGGGAGTGCTTGTAATCAGGCAAATTTCAGTGATCATCACATTTTTCTGCTTGTAAGAAGAAGGTCACCTATATTGTTTTGGTTTGAAAGAGGTGAGCATAGATGGAGGGTGATCAACTCTTTTTATAGATTGGTACTTGACAAAGGTAAATGTTGATCCAAATTTTTTCATTTGGTGGCTTGGGGTCATCAGATGAAATTGAAAAATAAAAGTTGAATTGGGGAGCAATTTGAGGGAACTTGATAAACTCAACATTTGGTCTACTCTCCCCAGAGATCCAGAATCTTTCTTTGCCCACAGGGGCATACACCCCCAGTTGAAGCCACTATTGGAACTCTCAAATTTTGTAAATTTGAGATGCCTATTTCAAAAAAATTGCTTTTGCACTTTCAAAAGTACACCTAAAGAATCAGTCCTGACTAACCCACTTTGGAGGCTTATGATTTAAAGCCTATTGACTTTCGTGCAAAACCCATTTGAAGACATACTCAGTAGACATATATGAGCAGGCATGTCAAATTTTAGCATCCCATGATATGTTTTGATAGAGTTTTGAAAAGTGGAGCTGGAGGGTTTTGACACTGTTATACTGTTTGCATATTGTTTGATTTATGAAACAACTTCCTGTTTGAGCTTGGTTCTCGCAACTAGTTCACTGTCATGACAAAATGAATTTTGTTCCATATTCTCCATATCAAAATGATCTTGTATGTCAGTTTTCAGAGCCTCATGGTCTAATTTTCTATTTTTAGCAAATTGACACCAAATACAATTTGTTTTGTTTTGCAGTTGCATTCCTGACAGCCTTTCTGAGAGGCCAACTTCGACCGTCAATAAATTTTGATAAGTGATATTTCAAAGAAAATTAATTTTGCACATGTGCTCAGGGTACCTAAATGATTTATTATCTTTGATGGCAGCTCACCAGGAGTTGATTCACTATTTTTACAAATTGGCAGTTGGACCAGTTTTAATTGGTGCGGAACAGCTGCTATTTCAGGAAGGTTCAATTGGGCAACTTTGACGGTTAATATTTTCCACCTCATGATACATTTTTCTGAGTTGTCTTTTGCATTATACTTTTGGGTCAAATGACTATATGCTTGCAAGTTTTCATGTCTCCCAAAGGTCATTTGACCAGTTTCCTAGATTGATTCCTAAGGCAACTTGACATGTTTTGACCATTTTGCAAAAGTGGATAGAAAATAGTTTTTGATGAAGACCCAGTTCATTTTTTAACTTCAGAAGTTTTGAAAAGGTAGTATTAGATTAGTTGAGCATGAAACTTGTTTGAAAATGAAATTTTTTTAGTTGGCTCTACAAAGGGACCTGACATGTATCACATAGCTTCATGAGGGCATTCAACCATTCGCGTACAATGAGTCACATATTTCTAATATTGATTCAGATGCCTATTGCTACTATGAGTGCAACATTCTTGATTTTATAGTTTGGGGTATAATCTCTTCACCTCTTTTCTTCTAGACAAAGGTACGTTGGTAGAACTATTCCTATGAGGACTTTGTTAATGAAATTGAATCCAAAGAGAGACAAAGTTCATTGTTGTAAGAAGCTGATATAAATGATTATATTGGTGGTACTTCACTTGAACTTAACATATGATAAAGTTGCTAATGCAAGTCTCTAAGCTGGGGTTGAGGTATGCGCATTTAAAAGGAGTGTAAATAGGGGATATGATAACCTGAAAAAGGGAATTTGACAAATTTAGTTGAATTATAAGTGAAAGTATTACAGAGCTGACTTAAAGTTTGGTAAATTTGATGGGGCGAATTAACAATTCAAAGTGATCGTGTAGAATGGGACATGAACCAAGTGTGAGGTGCTTATGGTGCTCCTGTAGACTACACACCTGTAGAGGTGGTAAATAAGTTCTTGTATACTGTGGCCATGTATGTGAATTCCCCTACTACAATTTTAGTTGTTCTGATGGAGGTTGTGTATAGAAGGAAATGTGTTCTGAAAGTGATGCATTAACATGGACAATACAGAGAAAATTGGCATGAGCGTGACCAGTCAGTGGAGAGGACATCGCACCAAATGGAGTTATTGAAAAGTTTTGGAAACTTCCAAATAAAGGATGCCATGCTAGTAAAGGATAAAGGATTCAAGGGAGTGTGGGGCTAAATTTTTGCCCTAGCTCACTAACCTGAGCATGGGCATCCATCAAAGTATGAAGACCAAATGGTCCACCATGAATGCAGCATCTACACCAAATGTATTTGTTGAAGGAACCTTAGAAATGAGGCAACATGGTGCCATCATGTTAGGAAGAGTCAAGCTATAGAGGATAAGCAGCATGAACAAAGGTTGTGCACTGCATGGAGAAGCCTTGGGTGCCATTTTACCAGATAGAGGACACCACATACCAAAGGTTGGAGAGGCACGATTTGCAGTAGGCTCGAACCATGGTGAGAGGTGTGGCCTACAATCAAATGAAATCCAAACCAAAGGGGAGGCACAGACCTGTAGTATGTAGGGAACCATGCACTGGTGAGGAGAAGGCCCGCACATATGGGTGGAGTCCCTGCGTACCAAGCAGGGAGGACGGTTGATGGTGTCGGGGGGGAACTCGTGGCCTACAAAGGCCATAGAGTAAAGGCATCCACCAACAGGGGAATCACACCCAACAAGAGATAAAGCCCGCACACTAGCCCGATGAATGCTTGTGCCTAGAAGGAGGTGAGGTAGGTGCATTGGTAGTGGATGTGAGGTGTGTCATAGGCAGGAAGCTTGGAGGAAGCCTACGCAATCAGGTAAGGAATGGACAGGGAAACCCATGTAGAATGAAAAGAAATCCACCATGGGATGGTAATCCATTAAAGCACTGTGGTGAGGAGGCATTGAAATCCATCATTGCATAGGGCGTGAGCAGTAGGAAGATTGAAGGCCCACACCTACAAGGGAGGTCTCCAGGTTGCAGGGAGGAATGCTCAAAAAAATGAAGAAAATAAAATTAGGGCATTTTCAGCCCTTGCTCGTGGACCTCGCGAGGATGATGCTGACGAAGGCAAAGGCAGTGCGAGGTTGGCGAGAACACCCGGGAGGAGCCCGTTTTTAATTTTTGCAAAAGGATACATGGTTTGTGGTTAAAAATGGAGGAGGGACCACTGTATTTTTTAAATGATCAGGTATTTAGAGGTAGAATATTTTGCTTGAGGAGGTAAAATTTTAAATATTTGTCCAATAGTGCAATCGGGTGAATAAAATATTCAGGTGTTAAATAATGAAATATTTAAAATGCTAAGTGGGATTTTGTTTTAAAATATAAAACATTGGAAATATAAATGTGTCCCATGAGTAAATTTTAAAGACGGGGATAAAGTTATAAAGTGAGTAAATATTCACTTTGCAAAATATTTTATTTGTTGGGAGAGTTGTGAGACTTTGTATGAAGTGGATTTTATTCATTTTATAGGAAAATATATGCTGGGAATTAAACTGCAACATTTGAAATTAAAAGAGAGCTGAAACATGAGTTTTCATGGGAAGAGGTTTATTGAGTAGCTGGATAAAATGATGAGATTCTCCACATGGGTTGATTTTTTCTTGCTAGGCAATGATGAGCTGATGTTGTTTGAGGGAATATGTTTGTTTCTACAAAGGAAGAAGAGGAGATATTCTTTTTAGATTGATCAATGGTAAACTAAGATTCTAGATGGCAATTGGAGATTAGTTCTACGGCTGCTCCTATTTCCTTCTATTTTCTATATCTTCTTTTCTCTTCTCAATTGTAAAGGGTTCCAATTTCTGAAAGCTCTGCAAGTCAGGCATAAGCTATGGGTAGATTGTAAAGCTAGGGGGAATATGACTATTAGTCATTTTAATCTAAAAGTGTATGTTCTAAATTATTTTGTTATGTTTATTTTAGCGGATAATTATCTCCATGGCTAAGTTGTAATGTTTTTTTGAATTCAATAATAAGATTGTCTGGATCTGTTCATGCACATTTTATGCATTTGAGTTACATTTGTTGTTGCCTTTTGTTCTATGAATGGTGTAATTGCTTTAATAAAGCACAAGTTTCCTTTATTATTTCCTATTGTTTAGGGATAGTGTAATTGCTTTGACAAATGTGACAAGAGTGTTATGTTTCAAGTGGATTCATAAGAAGAATTATCAGAGAAAGCTTGAATGGTCTAATTGTCATAATGTGACAACATTTGCAAGACCTTCAGAGCATGTTCAAAACTGAAAGATGAATTCTAGTTATATCACTCCATGGCCCATTTTTATGGCACTGGTCCATTATCATGTTTCTACAGTTTTCAGTTTTGTCCCAACTCTTTAAACCAAAAACCATTTAAAATTTGTTTTGCTGAGTTGTGTCTGTCATGTTCTCCATGCTGATTGATGAAATTCATTCAATATATTTCCAATGTTAAGGGATATTTTATGTTTCTCAGCATATTTCTATGAGAGCATCATTTGTTAAGCAGGATCATGTTACTTGTGTGTTCAGATTTTTAGATATTGCTAAAGGGTTACCCCCCTAGGTCTTATAGAGTCTGAAGTGCAAGGGAAATGTGTATCCATTCCATTTCCTATCATTTGGCCACTAGCCTTTGTGGTTCTTTCGTATAGAGGTTGGCTACCTCTTAAAGAATTGCAAATCCTAGCTAGGTTGTATTTTTAAACACCAGCAATTCCCACTTGGATAAATCAGGTTGTGCATATTCAGTACGGATGATTAGATTCTTGACCACACAGGCTCCCCCTTACAGTGCACTCACTTCTCGGCTCAGCCAAGCATCAGTACCCATGAATCTCCCATGGCATAATTTTTCTCTCTACAATAGAATCACATGTATATGTGGGGCGGCTTCAAAGGACATGACCTTTTGCACCAAAAAATATATAAGATTTTGGCCTTTGCTAAACAAGGGGTTTTAATTCTGACTTTCAATTCGTAGGAGTCGACCCATGTGGCAAGAGATTATTGCTACCCTTCTTGTCAGATCTAACCATGTGATACTGGATTTTGTTCCAGTACCCACTTTTATATCCCGGTTGGAAATACAGCTGGCTTTAGTGTGTTATTGGTTGGGTTGTTCCCTTGAGTGAGTACTTTTTCCCACAAGGCAGGCCCTCTAAGATAAAAAAAAGCAAGCAAACAGATTCTTAGTTCGATCAACCTCTGTTTATAAACAAAGGAAGAACACACACAATAAGTTTACTCACACTCGCAGATGTTTTGTTCAGTTTTAAACCCAAAATGAAATGTGGAGGCAATCTTTAAAAAAATATAATATCACCAAAATACTTTTGATTCTCAAGATCATCATGAAGCGCGAGAGAAGTGCATACACCTTTTAAATGATATTAATTTGTGAAAAATATTGCAAAGCATGAAAAAAACTTGTTCATTTTAAGTCCATAAAGCAGTGATGAGTTCATTTTAAAAGCACCAAAACGAGATGTGAAATTTGCCTTGTTCAATTTGTTAAATCCAAATGAAATCTAGTGAGTTTCTAAGCTCAATTTTAACCAAGTTGAAAATATCAAGTCAAATGGTTAATTTTAAACCCAAATTGAAAAGTGAGTTGGTTTAAAAGAGAAAACGAGAGTAGAAAATGGATGCTTTAGATTGTAAAAAAAACAAGCATTAAGAAATGATTTTTCAAGTCTAATGTCCAATTATCCAATTCTGATTTGTTTTCCTTTGTTTTCTCTTGATCCAAATTTCAACCTTTAACCTATTCCATACAAGAAAACAAAAGTTATGCATGTATTGCAAAAGCATAAAACTATACATAAGACAAGTCAGTTGTTTGAGAAAAGAAGACCTTTTAAATAAAACAAAATTGACAAAGCACATGATTTCTTTATGATGAAACTAACTCAATAATGAATGTCAATGTATTTTCAATCTGCACCCGCTTTCATAAAAGGATACTTGATTTCAAGACTTTATACTCTCAAAGTGACATATTAGTGGACATTGACATATTTAAAACATATCACAATCTTTTGAATTCATAGAAGTCAAACAACTTAAAAATTCACTTCGACCTGCAAAAAGCAATAAAAATTTAGCAATGACAAATTTTATTGAAAAAAAATCCCATTCTTTCAAAAGATGCACATTTGGTCATATGGGTAGATTTCAAAGCAAGCCCCAAGTGTTTCAATTAAATTTGAAATAAACAAATCAGGCTAATGTTTTTAACTACCAAACACAACTCCACATACTTCATACTAAATCATCGATGGTGCCATAAAAATTTCCCAAAATGCATTAACACCTTCTCATTGAATCCAAAGGGAAGCATAAGGTTTGAGAGAACAAAAGTTTAACCTACTTAAAAGGGTTTATAAATTTCATCCATATAAGTAGAACCATATGCTAGTTTCTTACTCATGAACAAATTTTACCATAGATGTAGAACCCAAGAGAATGATGTCATTAGCGAACTATTTATGAGTAGGTGACAACATTGAAGGTGAAATTGGAATACTAGACAACCTCCCCATCAACTAGTAACATTTGATAAATTCCCTTAGAGATCCAATGGTTAATATAAAAGATAGGGTGGTAAGGGTTATCTTTGCATAATACCTTAGGAACGTTGGAAAATATCAATTGGTCTACCATATAAAACTAGGCACTTGTGATCACTTGTAAGACCCAACTCATCCATCTCGTGGAAACGTTGGAGGCTAAAGTAAAATTTAAAGAAATGCATTGATTAGGTATGAAGCATAAATAAGCATTATGTTCATAGTAGACAATTTAATTATTTAAAAATAATTCTATACTTTGTCATAGCAAGCCAAGCTTGACCAGTCCTCTTAATTTCCATATAAAGGTCTATACCATTGACCTAGATGTGAAGGACTCTAGATTTTAACAAAACTACATTGAATGGATGAGATGCATTTTCTACCATGCAGAGTATAGGCTGATAAGTCGCTTAGATTAGTAGTCATTTTTTTTATAAAAAAATCTTTACTATTTTGCACCCCACCAACTATAATTATGCTTTTCTTACTCCTACACCATACCATGTTCATATGCAATGAGTTTAGTGTAGTCAACAAGTGTAAATTCAATTGATTTTAAAAAATCATAAATAAGCAATGCCTCATAATAAAGATGCCTAAAACAAAAAACCATAAATGAATGATGCCTCACAATGAAGGTATTTATAAAATTTTAAGCTAGTGCGACTGGCCGGTGTAACATAACTGCGCACATTGAATTGGGATATGGGGATCAATTTTTTTAAAAAAAGAAGAAAAGATTTTGTCAAACATTGTCTTTGCAACTACACTAATTGTGTTTCAAAAAAAATTATTATGCACCCACACAATGGAGGTACATAGCGATTTGGAGGATTGGAACGAGTTGTGTAGATTCTAGACCTAATGCGCTAGATGCCAAGGTTGATGTGACTTGGGTTAAGTCGACAACCACACAACATTTAACCATTCTAGAATGATCATGGAATGATTGTTTACAGGAGAGAATGAAGATGCCTAGATAAGGCACGTGAACTACTTGACAGAATAGATCAAAGGATGTGGTTTCCTAGACTGCAACGTTGGAAGACATGCATAAAATAGATTTCAATGCCAAAAGCTCAAAAGAACATCTCTATACCAAACTTGAGAGAGACACACTGAACTTTGGACATGTAATAAATTGTTCAATTTAGAGTATTTTGGTAGTGGCCCTTACATGGTAGCAACTTGTCAAAGAAATTTCATTCTTATTTATTAACGTTATTTTTTTCCTCTCATGATCGATAGTAGAAGCTAATCAAAGAAATGAAAAAAAAAATGTCAAAGATAATTCCATTCTTATTTATTGAGTTTGTCTCGCACCGGCTAATTGAAGGAAATTTATGCCTGTCATGTCAAGTATCTTAGGATTGTCCCTCCGGTACCTACAAATTTTTCCTACAAGAAACAAATATGTCAAAGGACATAAGACTTGCACTCAGCCGATTGACCCTCCCCTGCAAGTTAGAGTGTCAAAAGTACAAATAACTCTCTATTAGCTTAGATGGTAGCTGTCTCAAATCTCGGGAGTATGCCTAAACCCTCTTCGATACTTTAAGTTATTCACAAATAATGCGAAAAAGTGAAATACTAGATTGATTGCACCTATTATTGTAATAGAAACACAATATATCGACTCTTAGGGAAGATCGCAATAGCTTCAGTAATCCCTAAAGGCGTATGGTAAAAAAAAACTTATGATAGAGAGCATATATTCCATTCAATAGATGCATGAAAAAATATATGAAATATGTAGGAGCACAACACAAGCTTAATGGTGCACACTCACTAGAGTATTTTATAACTAGATGGTAATCACTTACAATTGAAACCGCTATGTATTTAGAGGATGGTAACCAGTGTTATGCAATTGTACAAGATAAAAACTGTAGATCCAAGGAAGACTGCGATAATAATACCAAATCTAAGATTTAAATATCAATAACAAATAAACAAGGTTAATTCTAGGGTACATTTGCAGGATCATCATGGAAAAAATAGGCCCTTAAGTGGCAAAAAATTCAAAAAAATCAGAGTTAAGCAATTTGACATAAAAGTTTGAATAAGTTATCTATATTATTTAAAAAATATGTAAGAATAAAATTTGTAGAAAATTGAATGTAGTTTCTAAATTACTAGGTTTATTTACAAAATATAAAATCTATTTGGTGAAAATTTGAAATTTCAATATAGAAGTACTTACTTAAATTTCAGGGAAAAAATAAGAAGTAGGTGTCTATGTGACCACCCTAACCAAATTCAAATTATAATATTTTTTTATAAGATTTTAGATGTAAATAGAGGACTCATGTCCCGATGTGATGCATATTTTTTTGTTTTTTTTTTCAAAGTAAATAATTAATTATAAAAAATTTATGACAAATTTGAATAAATATACAGACTCGTATGTCTGACCACCTTAACTTGGTAAAACTTCATGAAATTCATTTTTTTTTTTTAATCTTATAGTATGTGAAGCTTAGAATAAGACACATGTTTCAGATTCAAAAATTATGATACCATCTGAAATCTATAGATTTTTTTCAATTAGCCTAAAAATCAAGACTTTAGTCATAATTCAATAGAAAATGAATAATAATTATTTATTAAATTCAAATTAAAGCATAATTTATATTGGTGGAAAGTTGAGAATCTCCTTTAAACACCCTTTTTGTTTCATCAATTTTGGGTAAAAAAAAAGGTTGTCAACCACATACCCATCATATTACAACTTTTTGGCCCATCATGATCCTGCACATACCCTCTATCGACACCATATGAGGGTTGTTGCATACTACAGTATTCACTAAAGACCCAAATAGTGCTTTCTTGTGCTTTAGATTCTCATTTAATTTGACAAGATTGCAATTCATCATAACATGATTACTCTTGCACCAACTTCAATGATTTTATTCTTGGCATCTACTTTGAAATGGGCGACAAGACTTTTTAAACAACACATTATAGCAATCAAATAGAAAAAACTATTCTCCCTTTAGTGAATTTTATTGTTGGCATAAGAAAAATAAGCCAATGTATAAATGATGGGCAAATAAATCTCTATATGCAAATCTTAGTAGTAAAAGATAGACCATTAGACACAGTTTAACCAAATAGACAAAATTAATATCATTTACTCATTAAATGATGGACCATTTTATTTGTTCATAGTTATGAAGACTGCAATATCAAAGTATTATTATCAATAAGACAACAATATGAAATTTTGAAATGCAATATGCAGACAACAATATTGATAAAGACATATTTTAAGATACTCATTTGGCCTCAATGGATTAAAGAAACTTGTGGATGGGTGACTCAAAAGATTGTTGAAAATGACATATAGCTGTTGCTAAGACCTTACTGAGATTTACATATTCATTTGGCATTTCATACCAACTAAAAATTTAACAAAATAATAGAAAGAAATGGAGGATTTCTCAGACGTTGATACCTACTCTTTCACTAGAATGTGGAAACGTAGATATGACATGAATCATTTGACTGAAATTTTATCAAATAACTGTCTTCTCATGAAATTCAATGATGTGTGAAAGGAATTTAACCATAAATAACAACAGAGAAGCTAATGTCAATAGAACAATTAAACACAACTACGCGAATGAAATTTTCTGCAACAATGAAACTAGTAAATTGTAAAAAAAAACCAAATTCAAAAGTACCCTCCTTCTAGCACCATTTGTAGGATGTCAAAATCTGCAAATGTTAGTATAATGACAAACCAACATGACAAAAACAAACATCCTTATGAAATAAATACTCCATGTTAAAAATGCTAAACTAAGATATTGAAAAAACTAGAAATTGCCAAATGAACTAATTGAAAGCACAAACAACATGGAGCACACCTATTCCATATTTGATGGGTGCACCTTGAGTATATGAAGGAGCCCTTTTCCAATCCTTTCCAAGATAAATAATGAAAGATATGATAATATGATGAAGAGAAAAATTAGTTCTCAAATGTAGAGAGTAACTTTGCATCAAATTGTGTTGTTTTCTTTAAGGAGAGGAGCCTTGAATTTATAGTTGAGTTTGAAGAGATAAGAGCCAATGTTGAAGAATGTGGGACTAATCCCCAACAAATAGGAAAGAGCCACTTTTCACAATGTGATTCACCCATGATTGTGCAAGTTTTGGCCAATGTGCCCATTTGAAATTTGAAAATGACATTAAATGCATGCAGTTGAAGGATTTGGGGGGAAATTTGTTTGGACAAAAAAGTCAAACAAGGGGAGTTAATGAGGGAATATTCCTCGAGAACATGCCTTGTGAGGAAAAGAGGACTTTTAATAAATCAAATTAAATGATTTATTGTGCAAGTGGGAAAAGCTAGAGGATGGGACATGGGTTAGTCTTAGCATTAATTGAGGATTTGACTAATTAAGCTAGTGATTAGTTGATTGTGACATTTGATTTACATTTTTGGATTTTTTTAAAATCAAATGAGAGGAAAATGAATATTAGTCATTTAATTAAATACATGTGATTTAATTAAATTAAGAAACTTTAGGAGATAAAAAATGATTTATTTGATTAAAGAGATAACATTAGTGAATTAATTAAATTGGTTTATTTAATTAATAGATGAAACAATGTTGAATGAAGCATGATTATATGAATGAGTAAATTTTGCATGTCTACAGATATTATTGAACAACTAAGAAATACTTATGCTAATATATATTTATGGGACCTTATTCAAGCCTCCCCTCACTATCACAACATGATGCAAAATGTCTTACAACAAGTTCCTATCCCTTCTAATGTGAAACAAAATGACATAGTAGCTATAATTAAAGGAATCAATTTTGACATTGTTTTTCACCAAAGTGAGATCCCTCGTTTGGGTGTGCAAAAACAAAATGAAGCTTTTGTAATCATATCTCAATACAAAAGAAAAGGGATGAAGAGAACTCTTGTAGGTACCAGCTCAACCCCTAATGTGTGTAGTGTGAGCCTTCTGGATAGGCTTGGCATTGATAGATCAACCATTCAACCTAATTCTTTATCTATTAGGGGATTTCACAATGTCACAAATCAACCGCTCGATGTGGTTTCTTTACCTCTCACAGTTGGAATGGCCACATTGGAAACACTAAATCATTTTATGCCTCATGAACTTTCATATAATCTTCTCTTAGGCAGGCCATGGATTCATCCAATGAATGGGATGCCTTCTACTCTTCATAATAAAATGAAATACATCTACAATAAAAAATTGCAAACACTTGACACTGGCCCTCACCCTAATAGTTGCTTGAATATTGAGAAAAAAAAGAGAATCATTTCAACACATTAACACCAACCACACAAGTAGAACTTGCACAACAACCAAACAAACAACAACATATTGAACAAGTTATGAAGCTCTTAGACAATGATTGGGGTTCCTTAGACTTCACACCTACATTAATGGGAGAATACAAGATCATCCACAAAGACTCTAAAAAGGGAATCGCAATCTTATCAACACAAGACTTGATAGATCCTTCACAAGAATCCACCTCAACTACTTTAGAAAAGGAAGAAAACAATGAACAACCACTTGATCCAAAATAAATGAAAAATCTTTTTGGAAAAGATTATTAACTCATGAAATAAATAGGCTACAATGGAAAAGGATGTGGTGCTAACGAACAAGGTATCGTCAACCCTATCGAGCCTCATACGCAAGCAACGACTCATGGTCTTGGTTATTATCCTTTGATCGAAATCACCAAGTGTAATACCCCTCAGTTTGGCTTTTTGGACTGGACAATGTGTCCTTGTTTGGTTTTGATTTATGTTTCTAGGTATTCAGATACTTTGTCTTGTGTGTGTATTTGATCGCTATTTATAGAGCGACGACCTGTTTTATGTGATGTGATTTGGTTTATCTAATGCCTTAGTTTACATGCTTTAATGATGTAATGATGTTAGTGGATATAACATGTTAGTGCATATGAGAATATTTGATGTATGATGGAAGTGTCAATTTTGTTGAGTGTATTGGTGAAGGGGACAGGTTCACATCACTCGCTTGCGAGCACCCTGGGATTCCGTGATTTTCTCATCACGGTGTGTACTTTATGCTGTTTATATTATATGATGTTGGTTACTATGTTTTCAGGTTTGTAGGTACATGACATCAACTCCACCTGGTTTCACAGGTTTGAGCATGTCGATCAAACGATGAAGTTGAATGGGAGATAGTAGCTAGGTAAGTTGTGTCAAGTCTACACCCTAGCCATAGTGAGTCGTCAATCATGTGTGTCGATTCATTTATTGCCTTGCTTTAATGTTATTAAATTTTGGAAGGATTCATGATTTGGAAATAATTATTTTGAATTATTGCATTAAATCATGTTGATGGTTATTTAATTAAAATTATGCTCTATTGATAGAAGTTATTATTTAAATTAATTAATTCGATTTAATTTATTTAATTAATTAAATTTAATCCATGGGGATAAATTTAGTTATTAAATAATTTAATTAATTAATTAAATGGGATGAAAGGAAATTAAAAGAAATAAAAGAATTAAAATTAATTTTGGAATTTAATTTTAATTTGTGGGAATTAAAATAGAATTTGTTATTAAATGTTTAGTTGAGAAATTAGTCCCAAAATTTTGGAGTTAAATTAATATTTTTAATTATTAAATTGCATGCAAATTGGATTTGGTTGTTGAAGATATTTTTAATTTGACATGTGTGTGAGAAGAATTAATTATTTACTTTTGGTTGAGAAATTATTGGGAGGTAATTTAATTGAGAGGAAAGAATTTTATTCACGGGAAGAATTTTGGGGAGGAAAAAAAAGCTTCTTCAGGTTTGAGAGGATATTTTTGGAAAAATTGCACATGATTTGAAGTAATTTTTGGTTGTAGAATTGATATTGGAAAATTCTGCTAATGTTGGTTGTGCTTCTGGATTATTTTCTTGCTTGGATTTACTGCATGGTTGAAGAGAAATTGAGAGATCCTTGGAGGAGGCTCTGCATCGAATATCTTCTTTTCCTGTAGCTTCAACACTAGGTTTTATTCTGTGGTTTATTGTTCTTGAATTGTTTAAATTAAATTGGTAGAGATTAAATAATTGGTTGTTAAATATGTTTTAGTAAAGAATTTTTTATTAGAAGAAAGGAAATAAATAAATAAATTTAAAGCTTTTGTTATTCCCATGAAATTTCTTCAAGGAAATTGTGAAAACCTCTGTAGAATTTAATTTATTTTAGGAAATGGATTGTTTTGTTATTTGAATCAAACCTAGAGGTTGAACAACACTTTTAGATTGTCTTAGAAAATTTAATCTTTGTAGAAAACAAATTTATTTAAACAAAAACTCTGTAGAAAAGTTACCGTGGAGAAATCTAGAGGATTTAAACACTTTTGGTTTTAATTTAGATCATTTTAGTTTGATTGTTCTTTTATTGTTAAAGAATTCAAGAAAATAGATTAAAAGAATCAGCATTGAAACTTTATGAAATTTGTTGTTCTCTGGAAAAATTTGCATAATTTCACCTGTAGGTGAATATTTCTTAAATTTTTCCCAATTTGTTATTATAATTAATCTTTATATATATATATATATATATTATATATACATATAAGAGTTTATATATATATATATATATTTTATATATACATATAAGATTTAATATATATATATATATATATAATATATCTATATACAATTTTTATATTGATAAAAAAATTGGTTTTTTAAATTTATTATATTCGCTGTTTGTACGGTGTCCATGGTTAAGGGTTTGAGATAATCGAAGTTTTTAATTAAATTCTTTCACCGGATTTTTTTTTTTGTTGGTTTATATTCCAACCTATGGTTGGAAGGGAGAGGCATGGGAGGCACTTCCTCCATAGCCTCCCCCATGAGGGGACGATTGTGGAGGGAGACCTCCACAGCCACTCCCCATCCTTTGTTACGACGCGGCCTGGTTGGAGAAGGTTGGTGGGATAGCCACCCCCTCCCCACTGTATTATGAGGCCGGCAAAAGTTTGTTTTGTCCACCCCTCCCCAATGTAAATACATTTGTGGTTAATTTAATTTGCCTCCAATCAAAACAAAAACAGCGACTCTTGTAAATTCGCTCACTTCTCTTTATTCGAACTTGATTTCGATTATAAGGGAAATTCTATTATATTTTGAATTCCGGATGTTATTCTGATTTGTGTTGGGTGTAATATATAATGTATATATGTAAAAAAATAAATTATATTGTGTATATATATCTTTACTGTATATATGTAGTATATTGATATTGCATATTATTTCAATATGATTAATTTGGTAAAATATATTTATACATATATATTTAATGTTTTTATGGATCACATGTGCAATTAAATTTATAGATAAAGTTATATATCTAATGTGTCTTATTAAATAATTATTTGCATGCAATGAAAGATATAAGAAAGAATAATTGAAAAACAAATTGAGATGTATATTTTACATGCAATATATACATTAGAATGCATATTTAACGATTTGAGTAATTGGATGCATGCAATAAAAGTTTGGAAGGGTAAACTATTAGATGAAATGGGCATTGTGTGTAGTTGGAAAATTAGAAGAAATATAGAATTTGGTTGGGAAAATTAATAATTAAGTGTATTTTATTTTGGTTTAACAATTTGGTATTTTGTAAAATTTAATTGATATATTTAGTGTATATATACAAAGTATATATAGTTAAATATATTATTATACATTTAATGTATATTTTTCATGAGTATTTTCTATTGAGAATTTATGCAATAATTTATGTTGTGTTATTTAGATGCATGTAATTGAGTTTTGCATAGAGATTTTAAAAGATCAGATTTGATTACATGGTCAAATAGATAAGGAAAAAGTTATTTTTTATAAATTGCATGTTTTATATAGAAAATTGAAAGAGCTGTAGAATATGGTTGGAAAATTGAAAAGAGTTAATTGCATAGATTTATGCCATTTTAAAAGTAAATAATTTTTATTGAAGAGGCAATTATTGGAATATGAAAGAGATATGGATTTAGTATATCCAAAAATAGTAATATCCTTGTGATTGCCTTTTAGATTTATTTTCCTTGTATTTCGCAAAGGGATGTGAGTTTAAACTGTTCAAGATTCTCAATAATGAAAGAGGAAATAGGGTTTATGATTATTTCCGTTGATCTAGTTATCATGCCTTTGTCATGTCAACATTACCTATTGGATGAGTATGGATTTAGGAAATCCAAATATTAGATTTGATTATTGACTTGAATGCTTTTGTAGCTATGTCATGATGTTGCATTGTGGGATATGGGATTAAGTGTTAGTCCAGATTGTAAGTCTTCTAGAGGATCTTAGAGGATGAGGGTTGTCTATTCTTTGTGTCATCCAATTGTATTTTCCTTGGGTAGTGTATGGTGTCTTTTCAGTAATTTACTTGGTTTCCACGAATGGGGATGTTTTGTACCTCCTTTGGAAGGAGAGGACATTATGTTTTGTTGCCTCCAATTGTTGGAGTGAGTTCTATTATTTGTGTCCTCCTTGAGATGGAGTGGTTTTCAGACCTAGGTTGTATGCACTTGAGATTCCCTTGGTGGTTAGTTTGTTTGTGTGTTGTCGAATAGAAGAGTGGCTTCCAGTAGGGGCCAGAGCCTGTAAGAGGTAAGATTTGGGTAACCTTTGGAAGTAGTTTAATCAAGTTATAACTAAAATTGTAATGAAAATTTGTGGAGTACTACACATTAAAAAAAGATAAGTTCTAGCCTCACTCATAGTCGCAAGTGCTAGTTAAGGCTTGGAGTGAGTGGGAAGGCTTGAAATGGCAAGGTCATCTATCTTGTCAGTATGAGAGGTAGTTGATTCCTCATTAGTAAGTATGAGGGCCGAGGGTCGGTAGAGGCCACCAGGAACACTGGATCCTATGAAGATCCACTGAGGTAACTTATTATGAACTGTTTGATGACACTCTGTCTAGGACAACTATTAGTAATTATGTTATATGTATGGTTCTCTTAACATACTTGATCTATTTTATGTCTGGAATCAATGTGACCTATGCCAGTGATGTGAGAGTTGTACTTGTTTAGTTCATTTGTTTGGTTATGTCAATATGAGTCTGCCTATGGTTAGAGGTTTTAGATCTTGTCCATGTAACTTTGTTACTATCTCTTAGCATGGGGGGTGGGCCGTTGGATACCACTTGGTTGGGTGGAACATGCACCATACACTGTTGGGTCCCCTTTTATCTTCAGTACTTGGTGGCGAGAAATCTAGATGGACAGCTCGCGGTTCTTGTTGTAAATTCTTGTAATGTAATATTTTAATTGGTATATGTTATTTTTATCCCTCTTATGTTTTGAGGTGGAATTCTGTAATTGTAACACTTATGTACTTTTGCCTCATTCTGGGAATGAGTGATGTAATTATTTCATTATGTTAATGTTTATGGAAATTGTATCTTGGATGTTTATCTTGTTATGTTATGTTGTATCCTTATGTTGTATGATGCTTATTTCATAAAGTAATTTTATGTTATGGTTATATGTAGTTGTATGGGTTTAAGTAATCCCAACCTTGTAGCCTTAGAGGTTGTTGTAATTAGTAAGTGAAAGTGTATGTTAATTTTACTTTAAAAAAAAATGGTTCGCTTAAGTCGTTAATTACAACTTTCTTTAGGGTTACTTGGTGGGGCATTACACCAATCCTTTACCTCACATCAATACCTTCACAACCCACCCTTCTAAACCAACCTTAGCACTAGTGCATCCTGAATTGATAGACACTAGTGGTATTGAAAGTGATCCTTTGCGACAATTGAAACCAACAAAGAAATCTTCGCTTAATTTCAATCTCATCTCACACTACTTATTTAGATTTTACACACTCCTCTAAAGGAGTGTACAAAATCTCACAATCTATAGAGCCTTGCGTAGGTATGACATCTTGCACTAAGCAAGAGACATCTTTTTCACAAGACAAAGGAACCTCTTCTACCTTTGACCAAGAGGGTATCTTGTTGAGACTCCTCCAAGATTAAATGATATCCCTTCTGCCAAAAACTTGAAATAAATTCTATTACAAGAATTCCTTTTGCACCTATCACAGAGTCCATGGTCATTCTACTAATGAATGTAAGGCCTTGAGTAGTAAAATCCGACATCTTAAGGAGCTTGGTGTTCTCCCTTATGTGGTGGCATCTCATTCCTCTAATTGATAGTTATTCTCACTCTAGCATGCATTTCATTAATCCTTTCAGCTCACTCTTGTCCTGCACTAACTCAGTGAAAGGGGTTAGGTAGCCTTGTCCTCATATGTCACTTATCATTGTGTCTTTTAACTATTCGTTAATCTTTTATGAACATGTATGATCAAGCTTGGGATGTGGATGACATGTCTTAAGCTGAATTGCATGTGACATACTACCTTTTCATGATGCAACCTATCAGAAATATATGACTTGGCATAGGGCTTTTCGAGTAAGCTCTAATGTCTTCTTCTTCTACTTTAAAGAAATTTCTCACAGTAATGGTGTTAGCAACTGCTTTAAAGTGGGGGCATACATCGACACTCATATTTCATTGTGTGATTTTATTTTTATTTTGGTTACCTCTCTTGGAACCATTACGTACAATGTTGCTCAGGATGAGACATTGCACTTGTCCTCTCCTGAAAACAAAATGAGACCATTTGTAGTTTTCGTCTCTTGGAGATATTATGCATGGTGAGACCTTGCACGAAATAAGTAAAATCCCTTTGAACATTCCTTACACCAGCATTTGCAAACATCATTTTATTTTGTGGCACCTTATTAAGGTTATCGGGAGGTATAACTTTGGTATGCTTAAGTAGGAAGCCTAACCAATGACACAAACTTCCCCATAGCCACCTAATGTGTGTGAGTGCATACTAGCCATGAGTGTATGTTTCTCACCTTCTTTGATTTCTCACCTAGCGGATATCCAATATTTCCATCACCTCGGAGTGAGTATGCTTCTTTGGACAAATGACCTAGATTTGATCCACAACTAACTAGACAAACGGTTGAAACTTGATCCACCATTTTACTTTTTTTCTTGTTTCTTTTTTAGTTCTTGTCATTGCATGATCATGTATTTTGTTTTATTGTAAATCATTCTCCCTTTTGCATGTCCTTTTCACTTATGTTGGTTTGAATTAGAATCTTGTATCTTGGGGGCTTGCCCTACCTCCTTTGACCTTGTCATCCTTTTCCATCTGCATTGGTACAATTGAACCCCCCTCTCTTGAATGGCTACTTTATTGTGAGTTTGAAGCAAGTTCATCCTCTCACTAAAGTGGGGGCTAAATGTGTCACAAAAAAAATGTATCCTTGACATTTTCGCTCATTTGGGCCTTTCTTGTGGATTTTGACCTAGTTTTGCCTATATTTAATGTTCTAATGTGGTCATCAATAATTTGACACTTTATTATTTTTAAATGGCCCCATTATGCACTTATAGGCCCTATTGAAGTGTGTTTTAGAGGATAATCTTATTAAACAAATTTAATCACACTTTAATACTTGACAATTAGCAAATTTTCCGTGGTGGGACCAAGTTGCCACCTTGGGGGACTTAGTCTCATCTAGCATAAAACTCAAATTTATTTTAATATTCTGGTGGGATATTGTCCTCTAAAACCTAAGGTCGGCCTGTGATGAGGTATTTTCAAGAAATTAGAGCACATTATGTATAAATAAAGGGTTTTTCCCCCATTTTCACCCCAAAGACCTAGAAGACCATCTTCTCTCTTCATGATTCATCATTTTTCTCAAGCAAGCTAGGGTTTCAATATTCATCATCGTCAAAACATCTTTCTGAAGCATTCAAGGGCAGATTCTTCAACAATCATTGCAACAACTCAAGATCTATCATCAAGGAAAGTTTCTAACTCCATTGTTTCATGCTTCATTACATTATTTCTTCATTTTGGTTTAATTACCTAAAATGGGTTTGACCAAGGCAAATGACCATGTCCTAACATCCAACATTTCTTTCTCTCTTTGTGTGATTAGTAGGTCTTGTTTTGTAGATTTGTCCAAGAAAATATTGGAAAGGTTTCTATCAAGGTGTCAAATCCATTTAAGGTTATCAAAACCCTAAGAGAGGCTTCGAGAACACCTACAAGTCGAATTCTATAGTTTTAGATCCAAAAAATTACTAGGAGTAGAAGTGTAGGTTGAGGTCTATAGATGCCCCTTTCAAATTTTCAGAAAATTCAAAGTGGACACTTCCCCCTATTGTGGTGACTTAGTCCCATTGTGCAGGTTTTTCAAGGATCTTTGCAGATTCAAACACCTTTTTGGCATAAATAGGCTCTGGTGCAGTTTTCTAGAATTTTCCTGAAACTAGACTAAGTCGCCCTATTTGGCACAAGTGTCTCGTCAGGCTTAAAAATCAAATTTTCCAAAATCTCAAGGGCATTCAAAGTCTTCGTTCTATCCTCTTCCATTTTCGAGGTGCATACCTTCTATTTCATAGTTTTCTATCTTGTTTCATGATTATTTCTAGGTCATTTAGTTTATGTTTGCATATCACAATGTGTTTTCAAATAAAATTCATTTCCTAAGTCTTACATTAGTATTTAGTCTCTTTAATCAATTTACAACATTTAGATAATTGCATTTAGACATATTTACATCATACTTGCATTCTTGAATTTGAACATTTCCATTTTGGTATCCCTCTCTCCTTTTACGTGAAAAACCCTAGAAGTGTTATAGAATCTTAGGGTATCCAAAATCTTTGTTACAAGATTTAGCACAATATTCATTTGGAAATTTTTTGGCTTTCAATATGCTTCTAGCCATTTCCATGATAGTTCTATTTTTTTCCTTTTAGCTACCCCATTTTGTTGAGGTGTGTATCTAATTGTGATTTTCTTGTGAATTCTATAGTCTTTGCAAAAAATTAGAAATTCTTTTGAAATTATTAGAATTAGGAAGATCTATAAGATAGAAAACAAGCACATACACAAATGGAATATTGTATTACCATACATTTTAACAATCAGCTCAAACCCTCATTATAAAGAATAAGGATGAGAAAAATCATGCCATGGATTGAGGAAGGAATCCTCATCCTGCAATGGTGGGGAGTTTCTCTCCTCAATGTAAGGGAGAGGTTTTGAGAGGGATTGGAAACCTCTCAAGTCACCTCAAGAACATTGACACCTCTTGGGGAATGAGTCAAGGATCAAATCCAACACCTAACTAAGCTTAAGTTAGCCTGACTAGAGTAGAATACACTAACACCCCCTTTAAGCATAGCTTAGGTGGGTCTGTAGAAGTGGGTCCCAACTACTAGCTAGATGAGGTACCCATGCACAATGAAAAAATCTAAAAAATGGAAAAATATAGAAAACCCTATGGGAAAAAACTATCCTCCAAAAAGAGAGAAAGTAAAATTGTACAATTGAAAGAAGAAGAAAGATAGAAGGAGGACTCAAGACCCCCCAAGAACTACTTCTAGATCACAAAATTACAAGATATATTTACCCCATAGGAGAGAAAGAGAGTGACTTGGAAGCCCCCATAAGATATATTGTAGTGTACATAGATGCTCGATGAAGTATGCCAAAGAGATTCCATGAATGTTGAACCACATTTGTCCCATTAGGAAGAAGGTGAAATACAAAAGTGTGCAAATAATATTCCCATTCCTAGTAGGAACATGCAAAAAGAATTATAAAGGTATTTAAATTATGCAAAAGATCCAAAGACATAGATGATTCCCATAATTTCTTCGTAGAATGCTCAATGATCTCCAAGCCAAAGTTGATGGGTGAGGAAGATTCGAGAATAGGGACCACAAGGACTATAGATGATTGGCGATAACTGGAACCATAAGAATCTGATACTATCACTATAGAAGCTAAAGTAGGCAAGGCATGGGAAAAATATCTAAAGAAGACAAGGCTGATGCAACTTCAATGAAGTTGACATCATAAAGAAGACAAGTGTCCTCAATTTTTTCATCATGATAAAGAAGGAGAGACTCTACAAACAAATGATGAATGTCTGACAATATGACATCTCATTGATCAAGAGGACAAGAGTGAACCTACAAAAGAGAATCTAGGTTAGCCTTTGGAGAAGACAAAATCTCTTTTGAAATAGTTGGTGGAGGAGACTGAATAACTACCAATAGCGAAGGTGTAGAAAGAGGAGAAACAAGAAGAGATGTCTTTGTGTCATCAGGACAATCAAGAATCTTCTAATAATCAGTTTCCTCTTCAGTATCATCGTCATACAAAGGATCATCCTCATTATCATGGGAGAGAAGCATGTATATAGTGGGATTATCTAGGCATGGAGGTTCAGTGGGATCTCCATATATTTCCCATAAAGTGGTCAAGAGAATGCAAGGGCACTCAGTGTGCGATAGAGGCCATGATGTGTGGTTCCCAACACTTAAACTGATTAATCCTAAGACATGATTATTTCTACTTTCCCATATAGATTTATGCCAACATGCGGTAGGTTCAAGAATAAGTCCAAATAAATTAGGAAATAAATGAATCCATCACCAGTGCTTTATGATTCCATCATGCCAAGACTTACCTCATGTCCCCATGCGGCTGCTTAGCTTATTTTGGCTAGCAGTCACTGCTCAACTTATTTAGGAGTTATTTGTGGAGTTGATGGCCCCATGAATGCTTAGTTTTTCTGCTTATTTTTAAGCAACCAGCTTAAATTTGTATTAATAATAATTTGTACAATAAAAAATTAGAAAAAAAAATAAAAATCAAATATTAAAAAAGAGGGAAAGAAATTTGTGGAGCCACATGGATTTTTAGAAATATGTAGTTGCTGCTTATTTCCAGTCCCCCTTCTTTTTTCAAAGCTTATTTTCAATTCCTAAACAGTAGTTGCTCCATTAAAGTAGGAAAAGATTCCAAATTATCCTTTCCCAAAAATAAAATTTATGCATGGGAACACCCCTACTGCTTAAATTTAAGCAGAAAATAGAGTTAAGCAGCCGCATGGGGACATGAGGTTATAGTTTCCTTTTCCCATACTAATGATAGATGGATGAGATCTAATTCCCATTTTCAGACTAGAAAACTACCCCTTTGAAACTTTATTTCAGTTCATCAATTATAAAATTCTCTACATAATCCCCCCAAAGAAAAATACAGAAAAATAGAACTTTATAAGTTAAGTGCATGAATTTCTAATAAATCCCCCTTGATTTTTGGCACCTTATCATTATGCATACACTTACAGTTTTAGAAAATGCCTATAAAAGAGGAGAAAACAATTACATGCAACGATTGAGAAGGTGGAGTCTGAGTCCAAAGATGCCTGCAAAGTAGACAAATTTGAAGTGTAGTGGGTCGAACATGGGAAGAGAAGACTACAACATCTTGAATCGTGCCTCAACACACAGATGACGCCCCCAACTCAGATATAAATTCTCACAAATTACAAAGAAAAAGAGCTTGCACTAGCCTCAAGGGTGATTAGTGCCGCCTTGAATGGAGACTAGATTATGTGGTTGATTGATGACAGAGGAGTGATGCCAATAATTTTGTTCAAGGTGATTGTTGTATGAAGGAAATTAAAATGGGGGTTTCGCCTACATAAAGGTAAAAATCCTGCACGTATCCAAACACTATGATGTCAAATCACAAATTTAAATCTTGCACAAAACCTCACAGCTTGCAAAAAAATCCTCACGCCTGGCAAGAATACTCCCAAGCTACTCAAGGAAGCCCTTAGCCAGCATGTGTAAGCCCACGCCTCTAAATGTTCACGTCTGATGACTGGGTGAGTGCAGATCCCATGTAAATGACAGATCTTGTTATTGCAAATTGTATCCTAGCAGAGATCTCGGGTGTGTTCAAATAAAAATTGTGTCACACAAAGATAATCGCGACCTTCAAGAAGAAGTGAATCATAGCCTACTTCAAATCGCCTTCAAATTTCCAAAGATTACACCACAAACTAGAGGGACTACAGAGGAGAAAATGGAGGTCTGCAAAAAAAATAAAAAAATGTGCCTGTATGATTAGAGGTGCCTCAAATTATTTTTAGCAGGGATTACACCACAAACTATAAATTAGTCGTGACTGATGGATGGGGTCATTTCTAGACTATAGATAACACAATAATGGAGATAACCAAATACAATAAATTAGTTCAATTAATGGCTTACAAATATATCCAACCTAGCTCTGATACCATATTAGAACTAAGAAGATCTAGAAGATAGAAAATAAGCAAATGAAAAAATGGAATATTGTAATAGCTGACCTGACAACAATGAGCTCAAACCCTCATTATAAAGAATGAGGATGAACAAATTCATGCCATGGATTGAGGAGATGACTGAATGAGGATGAGAAAAATCATGTCATGGAATGAGGAAGGACTCCTCATCCTGCAGTGGTGGCAAGTTGCTCTCCTCAATGCAAGGGAGAGGTGTTGAGAGGGATTGGACACCTCTCAAGTCACCTAAACAACCTTGAGACCTCATGGGGAATGAGTCAAGGATAAACTCCAACACCTAACTAGAGTAGAATGCACTAATAGAGATGTATTCACCGCCTCTATTTGTTCTCAATGCTTTTATGTAGTACTTGCTTTTCTTTCCAACAAGAGCCTTGAAATGATAGAAGAAATCAAACACTTAACTCTTTTTCTTTACAAAGTATACCCATGTTTTCCTTCAATAATCATCAATAAAATTCAAGAGTAGAAACTTCAACCAATTGATGGTGTTTGCATAGGTCCACACAAATTTGAATGCACAATTTCTAAATGTGTCATAGCCCTCATTGACTTACCTGTTGGAAATGATTCTCTATGTTGCTTCCCAAGATACACCCTTCACAAATTATTTTTGGTTTCTCTATCTATGGAAAACCCTTTACCATACTCTTCTTATTTAGTTGGTTTAGACCTCCAAAGTTGAGATGCCTAAATCTGAAGTGCCATAACCAATTTTCATCTTTTATTTTTGGTTGAAATATTGTTTGTGTGATTGCTGCAACTTCTTCTTTATTCTCATGTGAGTTCATTGTGGGTTGTTCTTGATCATATTCCACATTTAAGTTTGGCATAATCTTTAGGGTAAAAATTATATTACTTGTCATTTTGGCATTGGCAATGAGTTGGTTGCTTGGAAATTTATCAAAAATTAGGCATTCTCTATTTTTGAAAAAGAATTTATACCCCTTTTGAACAAGTCGTCCAATGCTCATTAGATTGTGTTTTAGACCAAGCACAAAATACACATTTGAAATATACTTCTTCTCCCCCTATTTAGTTAGAATGTTGATGTTTCTTTTACCCATAACTGACACTTTTTTGTCATTACCCAATGTTGCATCTAATTTTATATTTTCATCTAAAGTTGAAAACATTTCTAGGTTCCCAATCATGTGATTGCTACAACCTGATTCTAAGAACCATAAATCCTTTTCATTTTCTTGTACAACATTGCATGCCAAAAACATGATGCTTTGTTCTAATTTTTGGTTTTGATTTTCTTTCGTGAAATTTGCATTTTGTTTGCTAAAATCATATTTCTTCTTTCTATATTCATTTGAATAATGCCTAAATTTTTTTCCATAGTGACATTGAATTTGAGATTTTTCATACCTTTAACCTTGTGATTAATTTTGAGACGATCTTTGGCTTGAGTTTTCGTTGGTGCCTCTTTCACTTGAGCTTGATGGGCTACTTCTTCCACCTCTATAATAATTTCTTCCTCTACCTCTGAAATTTGATATACCCTTGCCTCTACTATGGATGATTGAGACTTGTGACTTGAATTCATGCTCCAATGATTTGTTTCATGACTTGCTCAGCCTATGCTCATGTGTGAATTGAGAAATTCATGGATCTCATCAAATGAAAACTATGAGAGGTACTTTGTTTCCTCTATGGACACAACAATGGATTCAAACCTTGGTGGTAAACTCCTTAAAATATTTTCAACCACTCTCCTATCTTAAAGTACCTCACCATGAGATCTAATTTAATTAACGAAAGCAATTAATTGTGTGAAGAAAGTGTCTATTGAATCTGAATCCTTCATAAATTTTATTTCAAAATCCCTTGTTAGCATTTGTAGCTTTTCTATTTTAACCTTTGTCATTCATTGGTATGTTTTTTGGAGGATATCCCATTCTTTTTTGGACTTTGTTGTTGCTACAATCCTTGGTAAAATTCTCTCATGCACTACTTGAAATATGTAGAAGAGGGATTTTGATTCTTTCTTCTTATTATCCCTTAATAAGTCCTTCTTTGCTTGTGATAATGCATTATATGCTACAACATGAGCTAGTTATAGAAAACCATTTTAAACAAGATCCCAAATATCTTGAGAGAAAAATAATGCCTTCATGGTGATTGCCCAATAATCATAGTTCTTCCCATTAAACTTTGGAATTTGTGGGTTTGTCAATCTTGTGCTTGTTGCCATTGTTGACTCTAATAATTTGTCTCCTTGAAAACACCCTTTTTTAAATCCTTAGTTTTTAAGACCCTTGTTGTGATAAAAATTCTCTGATACTAGGTGAAGGGAATATGTAGAGTATTAAATAAATTCAAAATAGAGTGTAGAAAGACAGAGATAAAATGCAAAAAAAAATAGAGCACGGATGAAGTAATATGATATATATTTCATATGCTTCAAAATTCACAAACTTGACTACATTGACAGAGTTGTTGCTCTTTCTTCATCATCATTTTTTTTTACCACATTCCCTTACCATTATTTTTTGAAATCAATTGATACAACAAACCTAAAATAGCTCAAGTGTTATTGCTACAGCTAGAGACTCTCTGCTCCCTGTTTTTATTGTTTTTGCATACATCTATCTTCAAAAATTGTCTAAGACCTACGAATATACACATCAATAGAAAAGAACACCAAACACATTGAATTGCATTTAATTTTCAAAACCTTTTTAGCATAGATAAAATCTTTGGACAAAGATTATGTGTGCACTAAATGGAAAAGTGTGAAAGAGTTGAAAAGACTTTTTTTTATCACTATAAAGAGAAGAATACAAAGCTAGCTTTAAGGTGGGTAGTTGGGATAAATTCCAACAACACATGGATCAATGAGAAGTGTTATGTTAATGCATTAATGAATGTCAGATTTTCTCTTTAGAAAATGTAATAAATTAGGCTTGGTAAGTGAATTAAGGAGCTAATTAAGGAAAATTAAGCACAATTAATTAAAGCAGCCCTAAATAAGTGTGAAAGTGTAAAAGGGTACACTTTACAACACTAAAATAGGGCACAACTAAGTCCAAATTAACATTAATTCCAAATTAAGTGAGAAAATCTAAAAGGGATACATATTTCTACACTACATCTCCACATCAAAAAGTAGTAAAAAATATTCATGAAAAAACTATAAGAATTATATATCAGCTATTGGTTGTTCTTAACTTTTTATCTAAGAGATTTTATGAAGCACTTATTAAAACTCCAAAAATAATGGAAGCATGTTTGATGCTATGTTATATTTCAATGATAAAAAATATGAACATTTAGTGTTCTCTCAAAATTTGATCATTTTAATCTTTGACATTAAAGAAAATTAGAAGGGAAACACTTATTTTCTTGTTCTTATTAATTTTTTAAAATTTTAGTATAACTGTCTCTAATTACTTTTTGATGTTCAAGTTTTTTTAATTCCAAGACAAAATTGACTACTTAAGATCTCTATTTCTTTATATTTTTCGATTATGAGTCCCTAGACATCATAAAAGGAAGAAGAAACATAAATGAATCAACTAAATTAAAAAATTGAATTCTATAGATTATCAAATCAAATTCGCAATTGTAAAATATTTTTTTGATTATAAATTCAATCTTGCATAGAACAAAATGCATTTAATACTAATTTAAGAAAAATATTAGAATATCTTATTCCCTTTCCAATCATGAAACACCACAACATCTAAGAACTTCATTTAAATCATACATTCACGAATCATAAAGCTAAATTTCATTAATTTTCCCACGCACATTCTTAAAATAATCTTTTCTGCTCTATTGTTGGCATTTCATTGCATTGTCCTAAATTAAACATAAGACACGTTTTTAATAAACTGATTCCAAAACATTGTTGAGATCAAATTTAATCGTGGAGATTGTTGGACGAAATGTTCGGAAAGCGGACATAAGAGGAAAATACTGAGTGATGATGGAAAGAATATCTTACTGTGGAAGAAATGGAGGGGATAACCGGTAAAAAGGTATGGATTGGTATTCCATCTTCGAGTGGTATTCGGGAATATCGGTGATGTTAAAGAGTTGATGATAGAGAATGTTGATCTTGTTTAGTAATACTTATTTAGTGTTGACGAAACAATGGATAAGAGGAGCCAGAAAAACTGAAATTGCATGTTTTTGTTCTGTGATTGGATGCCATGCCATTCAAATCAAAGATTCATAGACATTTTCTGTTTGCAATTTTCTCGTGATTTAATTGAATGCTAAAGTTTCTGTCACGAATAGTTTGATAAGATAGTTTGGGATGATGTACGGCTTGCTTTACAATCTGTTGTGACAGATTTAGCTAGTTTTTGAATTGGTTTGGAGATTCTTGATTACTAGTTACTTTGGTGCTTTAGGCCAAGCTTCAATAACGGTTTCCTTTATAGCGTAAAGCTTGTTTTGGATGATATAAATAATTGCTTTCAGGCTTTATGGATGCATCCGAGGAATATACCATGGTTCCCATTGAAGTTACTATTTCTACAGCGCTGTTTAACCTAATACTAGGAGGAATATGCTCCTGGGAAGAATCTATCGCTACGAGGAAGGCAATTCAAAGCCCGGCTCTCTGCCTCCCAACGTCTCAGCCGCCATTAACAGAGTAGCCTTGTGTGGAACCTTGGCCAGAGAACTCTTCTTCGGCTGGCTGGGGGACGAATTGGGATGGAAGAAAGTGTACGGAACGACGCTCATATTGATGATGATATGCTCCATAGCCTCGGCCTCTCATTCGGCCACACGGCCAAATCTGTGATGACAATGCTGTGCTTCTTTAGATTCTGGTCGGGCTTTGGCTTCGGTGGAGATTATCTTCTCCCGTCCACAATCATGTCCGAGTACGCAAGTAGAAAACGCCGGCGCGTCCATTTTGGCCGTATTCGCCATGCAAGGGTTTGGAATCCTGGCAGGCAGGTGCCCTGACCATTACAGTGTAGGTCGGGTTTAATAAGCA
Organism: Sequoiadendron giganteum; assembly: GCA_007115665.2. NCBI lineage: Eukaryota > Viridiplantae > Streptophyta > Pinopsida > Cupressales > Cupressaceae > Sequoiadendron > Sequoiadendron giganteum. The sequence goes on from CM021109.1 coordinate 602,705,898, forward strand.
CTTGAAGGCTCCAGTGTATGAAGACGGCTCTCGTGAAAGAAACGCAAAGCAAGCCGCGGCGGACATGCCGAGGGTTATGCAGGTTGAAATGGAAGAACACCGCTCAAAGATCGATGAGATGGTGTCCACGGACCCTAATGTGAGGCTAACGTACAAGTGCAAGTTCATACAGAAAAGGTGAGAAGCTTTGAAAAGGAGAGCACAGATCTATACAAATAGGACTAAATTATGTCATAATTTATGGTGTGTCTGAATTAGATTGTGTAGTCTAATTCGAAAACAGCATAGACGGATTGCGGAAATGTGATTTTCTTAAATTATGTCAGTTAGTCATGTATATGTGAATAAAGAGTCATGCTGTAAGATTGGATACAAACATTACAATACAAGCACTACAAGACATCATAATGAAACTTGTAGAGGCAACTGTCAAAACATAGCCAGTGTTCAAATTCTGAAGGATGATAAAAAGAATGTTGAAATTGTTGGAAATAGGTCATATCTTATAAAAGATCGACTGGTCATTCCAGTATCTACTAGAACATTCCAGTAACAAATCGAAGGTCTAAGCTGTTCTATCAAAAGCTCAACATAATATTGGAAGGATGCCAAACTAGAAATCCCAAACATCTAATAGAGTGGCTTAAAGAAGATGTTAGAAACATCTGTAAAGTGGCTTAAAGAAGATGATAGAAATAAACCACATCTGGAAAAAATGGACCGACCACAAGCAAACCAGTAGGTCAGTGATCATGTGAAGGGGAACACCATAGGAGGGTGAAATTGAGGTCAATGTTCAAAGCCTGGAACTCCTTAAAGAAAATGAAGAAAATGCCTGTTACTTGCAAGAGGCGAGTATAAACCTCTGAACATGGTAAGAATATAATGAGATCATATTCGAAGCGAAGGAAAAATTAGTAAACAGTGCCTGAGAACAGGGGAAATGCAAAATGAGGCCTATCGGTTGCTTCACGAAAACAGGGTAGGGGTGAGAACTGCTTGAGCGAAATAAACAAAAAAGAGAGGTAATAAATGCATTGATGGATAACAATGGGAGAACGCAGAAAGCTTTCTAAAATTAGGAGAGAAGGTAGAAACAATCCTAATAATATTTTAGTAGCACCTCAAAAATTGGTAGAAAAGACTGCTGTATGTCAAAGGTGGATACGGTGCTTTAGCTATTTGTGCATGCATTACAGAGGAAAATTTCAGAATATTTTAAATTAGACAGTATTATTATTTCCAGTTCCTTAAGGTTAAGCATATTCAATTTTAAAAATCCTAAATTACTAAGTGTCCCTCTTCTAGCTTCTCTGGAATAGCGCTCTAAAGAACTGTGGAGGAGATCATAGAGAAGAGGGTTACATGAATGCTTGAGGAAGTAGTTAACTCTTGAGACAGTCCAGTAGAGGCCATTCGGAAGACTGGTATAGAGAGTCCTAGTACTGCTCGTCTGGGACTCACTGCTGCTGATTCTTTCAAACTTCTTCTGGTAATAGATGATTTCTAGACTAGTACTTCGCAATTTTTCTAACAATAAACCCAGTTCTGACAGTGCTTATATTTTGAAGGATTTCGACTGTGTGTTCTAATATCCATATTGTTCGTTGAGAGAATATGAATAGCAATAAATCTTTGGTCTGAGCAGAAGCTATAATGCAATAGAAGGATTAATCTGAACCTAATTCTTGGGATGTTTGACCTTCATCTTTCCCTTTGTCTCTTCCCTTTGTTAAGTGTGTTAGATGGAGTGCGTGCAGAGGAGGATTGAAAAAAAGGATCCACATACTGTCCAGACTCAACGTTGAGAGGGAAATTGAGGATAGCCTTCGAACCTCGAATTTCAAAAGCCTTACTGTCGTGTGCCGCTGCGGCTTCTTCTGCTGTGTCAAAGCTGCCAAGCCAAAGTCTGGAACCCTTCTTTACTGGGTTTCGAATCTCTGCAGCATATTTACAGCGAGCCTTAACAAATCTCACTCCCCTGTAATGTTTCTCTCCCTCTTTATTTTTATTTTCAGTTCCCTCTGAAGCCAAGCTCGCCCCGCTTTCTCCAGAAGATTGTTGTTCCTCCTCAGAGGCAGTGGAAGGGACATTCGTAATATTGGGAGGGGAGGAGTATTCTTCCCCAAGCAAATACTGACCAATTGCATTCAATGTTCTCCTTTCGTCCTCTGCTCCTGTGCCCATGACGGCCGCCGCCCGTTTCTCTGTTACAAATGTTGAAAGATATTGCTATTAAGTATTGTATGAAATAATGTGTTGTACTTCTGATTTCCTAGCTTTTTTGATATTTATAGGGCAAGGAAGCGATAGTGACCTGATCTAGATTTTCCTCGCAATTTTGTTCAGCATTTGTGATTATTCACATTACCACATTCCTACCCAAGGTAATTCAGCGGAAACTGCCCTTCAACGATTGGAAAGGGCGAACAATGACAGGTTAGGTAGGTCTATTCTATAAACTATTGCTCTATAGGAGTCTTTTTCTTATAAGAAATATTATTATTATAATATAGTAATCATGACGAACCACAGGATCATATAGTGATATTATTCACTTTATAAAAAATATTATTTAATCTATTTAAACAATATAATTAGTATATTATATATTTTGTGTATGATATATTTATTTAATTAATTATCTAATTAATCTGAAATATTAAATATATGATAAACTTTATATTTTATATTTATATTTTTATTTTTCTAATTTATGTTGTTTTATGTAGATGTTGTAAATATATAGATTTGGCACTCATTTTATTTATTTATTTAATATTAGTCTAACTTAATCTTGAATCATGATTATGTGATGCTTATTCCATCCTTTCAAATCTAGATTATTTTGTTTTTTATGGTTCTTATTTGCTTGCACTAGATTGTATCTATTATCTTGCTCTTTATTGTGAAATTTAAAATTTCTCTTTCTTAGGCTCATAATGTATGAGTATGCTTCTTAGCCATCACCATGAACAATAAGAGTTTGGAGTTATGTTTATGGGGTTTGTATTTTAAGGACACTATTGTAGGTAATTTTAATAACTGGATATGAATAGAGATCGTGTAGTTACATTTAAAATAGTATTCTTATTCTTTGACTACTCTAAATTTAATCAACATATTGCACTCTTTAGTTTTTGGGTAATCAATCTTGTTAGAATTGCCACAAAGATTGACTACTATAGAAGAATTCAATTGTATTAAGAACTCTCTTTCTTTATTAGGCCCCAAAAGAATATTTTTATCACCAATTGTTCTCAAATACAAACACAAATGCAAGTGAATAGGTTTTGCAAGTGAAAATAGGATAAATGCATAAGTGGATGTAACTATGTGGGGATAAAGTGTCCAAAGTCAAAATTGCAAACACAACTTGTTTTGAAACCTTATAAATCTCATAATTCATTTTTCAAAGACCTCTAATCACTAAGTCAATACTACACCTCACTTTCAAGTTCTCATTCATAGTGTACCATCTCTTGAAAGCGATTAAAGTCAAAACCACACCACAAACAAGTGACTAGTCATTTCCATTAATTTTGTCTCATTTTTATTAGATCTCTATTTGCATTCATCATTGTTAGCTTCTTTCAACATGTCTAGTGTTTTATACTTAGATTTCATTATTGTAGTCTATGCTTTATTTTTCTTTGAATTTTGTGCACCCATAAATTGCATTGCTATATTGTAACATATAAAATTGTAGAAATTTTTGTTTTAACCTCCCTTAATATATATTTAATAATTTTAAAGACATTGTGTTTGAATTTGTATCGTCGAATGAAACAATAGGTAATGAGGTGAATACAAAATAACATCCTACTCATAATCTACTATTGTAATATTTTCTCATTGTAAGAATATGCTGAATCATTATTTCTAGGATTGATGCCTATTCATTGGGTTACAGATTTTTAGCATACCATTACATACAACATATTAAAATCACTAAAGGATATGAGTAGTGTAGATATAACCCACATATAGTGATATAAAGTAAATTAATATTTTTAGCTATCCATCCCAACCTATAGAATTCCACATGTAATAAATAAAATACCACTACAAATATTGCAATTAATTGAAAATTTTCTCATTAATCAAATTATTAGTACATTCATACTGGAAAATATAACAAGAAGAAATTTATGCATTGAATTACTCTAAAGATGTACAAATAGACTTCTTGAGAATATCAGTTGGGGCATACACATTAGAGAGAAGAATAATCTCTCCAGGCTCCAAAATTTAAGCAACCACATAAACAGAGAGCTTAATAGACATCCACCAAATAGGTAAATCTTTAGTGGGTTCCATAAGCAAGCTACTCCCTCTGCATTACCTTGAGCACCAATACACTAGCATTGGCTTCTTTGCAAAGTTTTGAAGCCAAGTTGCACATATTCTCCATAGAAAGCTTAGTTCCCTAAATAAATAAAATATCTAGTGAATGGACTCTAACTAGCTCTTGAACAATGTTTTTTCTAGGGCCATTGTTCAAGCCCTTCAGATTCCAGGAGAGAATAATCATCTCTGAGAGTTGGAAAAGTGTGAGTTGATAGTTTTAATCGGCCATGACTCCACCAATGTCTCTCCCATTAATTTAAATTTTTCCATGTCCTTTCTACCCACCTGAAGAGTTTTCTCTAGAGCCACTTTCTTGAGATTCTTTTGTTAAAGCCCCAAGATGGGGGGAACTTTACTTCCTTTCCATGAATCTAGATCTTCCTTCCCCAAAGGAGGTGAATCCCTAATTGAGACTAGGTCCTCAATCCTTTCCATAATACTAATTGCTATTAGTGGATTTGGAAAATCTAAATCCAAATCTATGTCCATTTGAGCTACTACTAGGGCACCCCCTTGACCATCCTAATGCTCACTTGTATTGGAAATTTCCTGATCTACCACCGGGTCTCTCGACACAAGGTTCAACAACCCCCAATTTCAACTCTTGTTGGTATAAATCATCAAAACATCAAAATGGTCGAACAACTCTTCCTCTTGTCTCTCCTTAAAAGTTCTTTTCTAAACTTTGTTCTTGTTGTGAGTTTTAATAGGAATAAGACTTCTTTGTTAGCAGATTCCCTTGAAATAGGAGCCTGCCCCTTGTTAATCTTAGAGGGTTGATAAGTAGGATGGTTAAGAGAAGACTCTGAAGTACAAACCCTAGGGAATCTCTTTTACAAGTACCCATATTCATGACATATTCAAAACTAAAAGGGCAATGCTTCATAGTCTAACTGTTGGACCCATGAGGTAGAACCAAAGCAATTTTCTAAATAATTTGGAAGGGGATTACCCAGATAAATTTCAATGCAACAATGGGAAAATGAGATTACCTTTTTATCCAACGTCTGCTGATAAGGATCCACATGCTTACCTAATAGCAAGGTTAATTATTGGTTGTCAACATCACATCCATCTCACCTTCGAGGTTCCAAGTTTTCTTAGCTATGGATTCCAAAAATAGAAGAGAGACTTTATTCCAATGAACTTGGAGATTAGCTATGATTCATCAAATAATTCACATCTTCTTCAACAGAGTCAGAAAGAATCACCAAAATCAATCTATGCTAGCTCCTCTACAAACACCCATTAACCTTCAGAATATGAGGTTCTCAAATTTGAGATAATCCCTCCGCAAATGAAAATTTATTCACCAAACTACCAAGTTTTGCATGCATTGATGGAGATGTGTCATTCCCATGTAAAATCACCCTAAAATCCATATTATAATTTAAAATCAAGCCTTCACTTGAAGCCATAACTAAAAATGGTAGATTCAAAGAATCACCCCTTTGAAAGCCTTAAAGTCCTCAAACTAGGGGCTGCCACAAATAAACAATAAAAAAAAATAGTTGCAATCACCCCCAAATTTCACCTCAAAACCTAACACCAATCTAAACAACCCCCCACACTTAGCACCCCACACCCACATCTGCAACTAACAACCTAAACAGTAAGAGAAAGCATGGATAGGGATAGACCCTAGCCCGCACAACACCACTCATTCATCACGCCATGTAAATTAAATGTCATCTACATTTGTCACCTTTAAACTAAAAGAGGGGTAAAAATTTATTCAAACTAAAACAAATAAGTGCAAAGCAAGGGCATTACACACCCCTACCAATCTCCACTAAGTGGTCCAACTTTTGAGATAAATTTTCCAGCCTAGATAATAGACTTTAGAAGAGTCACTCTTGCAGCAGTAGATAACCAATGATGAGTCCAATGAGTGACCTTACTACGCAGCTTATCAAGCAAATTCTACCAGGAAGACCTGGGTTGCCTACCAATAGCAAGAGGAATTCCCAGATAGAAAAAGGGAAGAGACACAATCTGAAACCTCAAAATATTTACAATCCGCCATTGAATAGCTTGAGGAGTATTAAAAAAGTAGATAGATGACTTGTGCTCATTGACTTTCTGACCTGAAGTAGTAAGGTAAATATCCAAATCCTACCTAAAAGAAACAATCTCCTGAGGGCAAGCCCTCCCCACAAGAGTAGTGCCATCAACAAATTGAAGATGAGAAAGGCTTCTTCGGGTCAGAAATTCAATGAGCACAAGTCATCTATCTACTTTTTTAATACTCGTCAAGCTATTCAATGAAGGATTACAAATATTTTGAGGTTTCAGATTGGGTCTCTTCCCTTTGTCTATCTGGGAATTCCTCTTGTTGTTGGTAGGCAACCTAGGTCTTCCTGTTAGAATTTGCTTGATAAGTTGTGCAACAAAGTAACTCATTGGACTCATCATTGGTTATCTACTGCTACAAGAGTGACTCTTTTGAAGGAAATTACACATCTATCACCTTTTATTTACTCATATTTTTAGCACATTTTATAGCCTAAATATTCATTCCACAACATGTTGATTCTTATCCAATTGAGAAGTAAATAAAAATAAATCCATTCCCCATTCGAGTGCATAATGCTAATACACAACATTTTTTCTCAAATCCTTTTAAACCACTTTTTTAGTATGTAGTATGAATGTGCTAGTTATCTATCATCCCACACAACTATAAGATCAACAATTATCATTCAAAATTGACAATGAATACTTACAAAAAACAAGTTTCATCTACATGAACCATTATTGCAACAATTAAGATGAACAACCATTGTTTTAAAGTAATTGATTTAAGCTCATTTATATCATTGTATCCAAAATATTTTTTAGTTCATGGTGAGAGAGGTTTGAGCTCATAAAAAATTTATGTGGTTGAGAATTATAGTTTCTAAGAAAAGACATAGGTAAGCCACTCTATTACATCCAAAAGCTTGTGATAGTCCTTAAATTCCTTGCAATTGCTAATTAGGGTTTTTGAGAAATTCTTTTTATATTCTTTTCAATATTTTAATTAAGGTCAACATCATAGGGTATTTAGAACAAAAATTAAACACCCTTTTCTTAAGAAATATAAAAATGAGTGAGTAGACTACCAATTTTAGAGGGTTTAAAAGGTTTCTCAAGGATGCTATAATGAAACAACTACTTGAATCTATTCAATGAGAAAATCATGCTTAAGGAAATAGGGTTTTAATAGACAAAATTATTGATAGAGCTATCTAGGTTAGATATGCCATTATTCCTCAACAAGAGTGGAACCCTTTTAAATATTGCTACAAAAGAAGTGACCACAAATCCTTGCTAGGTACGTTGAAAACCTTGCACCAAAAGAAATGAAAAATAATTTGATTTTTTGTGCAGAGAGTGTTAGAGCAAAGGCTTCCTTTATAAAAAAAAATTACAAAAAAAATGGATAGTTGTAGATCCATACATATTTTGTAATATTAAAAACACACAAAAATTCCCTATTACCAAATTTCACATAATGAAAGGCCATATTATAGTTTATAGGCTTTCTAGACTCAAAAAAATAAAAAAAATCATTACATGATGCTCTAATGATAAACTAAGTTTTGGATTAAAAAAATAAGATGAAACATAAAATTCATGGCTTTGACACTATGTTGGAGCAACTAAGATCATAATGCAAGAACAATGATAAGTTCAACAAGTCAATTATAAGCACAATAATCATGTATACCAAAAAATAAGAGTGTGCAAAATATACAATGAAGCTCCTTGTATAAATAAGATAAAGAATAAATGAATGAAGGTAGAATTAAATTACTAAATAACCTTCCAAGAATGCAACACATTTCAAACTACTTGGGACAAGTGTGAGGACATGTGTAAAGTCTATCAAGTGAAAGAAAAAGGTAAATATCCTATAAGTAAATTTAAGTTAAATGGGTAAAAGTATAAATTTGTGTCACACTTTTCTAAAGTAAACGACTGACATTGATCTAAATTTCTAATTTCAACCACTAGAAAAAGAAATATATATGTTGAATTTTAAAATGATGTCAACTAATAAAATGTATATATTCTTTAGTGTGTTTTATGTTTGTAATTTAAAATAAAAATAAAAATTGTTTTGTATAAAATAGGCACTATAATTTAGTTGATGATAAAATGATAAAAAAATAAATTTAAATGCAATGTAAATCTTTATATAATAATATTGTTTCCTTAATATCTTTTATGTGTATTTATAACTTGAAAGTTTAGAGCATGGATGTATTTTTTCCTATTTTGATAAATATATACTTTTAAATAAACCTTAAAAATTGCAAGCACTAAAACATAATTGTTTCCATTGGGCGTCATCTTTCATCATAATGTTTTATCTAAAATATATTTTTTTATATCATCTTGACATAGAATTTGTTTTTAGTGCATCATATTTAAAAATAAAAATTAAAAAAAATTGTATTTTTTAATAAGATAAGAAAATTTATGTTTTGGTGTTGATGACCCAAGTTTAATAAAAATAAAAAAATAAAAGATAATTAAACTATTAACAAAATTATACTATTGAAAACTACACTTATAGATCAAAAGTGTATTTTTATATTTTCTAAAATATTATTTATTCGAGTAGAAGTTGTTGAAACATCAAGTTTTTTAATATATATATATATATATATATTGGTAAATTGGTCACTAAGTGGTACAAAATATGTATTCTGTGGAGATTTTCATTTTCAAAAGTTGTGGCCCATATCTAACATAGCTAGAATGAATCAAGATAGACTATAGGTTTTACCAAAATTGAATTTTAGTTGGAAATGCTTAAATTCACTTGTGTTAATAAGTTGGCCAAAAGTGTGACACAGTTTTATACATTTACCCAACTATGAATAGTTCAATTTAAGAAAGGTGATGAAATAACTAGACTCACAATGACCCTATTTACATTGAAAAATATTCATATTAACAAAATAAAAATTATGTTCATATTTTTATAAAGATGATATAATGGACATAAAGATATTAAAATCTACTTTGACCTATCGGTAAAAATAGAGGAAAATATTGAAAAGAAAAGAGGAAAAAAAAGTCCTATGTTTTTATTAAGGAAAAAACAAGTTTTGAAGGGGCCTCGAAACCCTTTAACAAAAAAATATAGAAAGATAAAGCATGACCGAGTACAAATCAAAAAACATAAAGCTGCCAAAAAAGAAGATCCATAAAAACCAACATGGAGGCAACGCCACAAAAAACCAGCAAAAGCCTAACAACAAGCTAGCCACTAGGCCAAATTCTTCAATATGTTCGCCACCCCCTGCTCCAATTGGTTCATGTTGAGCGTCGTTTTCTTTAGCTCCTAAATGTTGACAGGGGCCTTGTCTTCCTTTCTCTTCAGATTAGCTCTAGTTATTTTGCTTGGACCAACAAACTTCTCCTAACCTTTGTCTTTATCAGCATCTAGTTCCACGACAATCTTCTCCTGATGAACATTCTCCAGATTATCAACCATCATGTTGATTGTGTTCGCAATAGATTTTAAAATCTTGTGGCTCATGTTCAACACCATCTGGATTGACTCATTTTCAACACCATCTTGTGGCTCATTTTCAACACCAAAAAAAGTCCTATGTTATTCTAGGAAATGAGATCACATTGAAGCATGAAACAAGTGGGAACCAATCTATGCTCAATTTATTGTTGTACAATTGACACTTGAGAATGTGTGATGTTTGAAGAATTAGTGAAGCACCAACATGTTAGACAACCATCCATTATTTTTATGCCCAAAATAAAGTTCCAAACATCAACAATTGACATAAAATTCATAAGATTCAACTTATATTCTATGAAAAATTTATTTGATAAATACCACAATTATAAAAAACTAAAATAATACAAATCTTATTTACTAAATTGACACTTACAATAAAGAAAGAAAATATTCCAACCATAAACCACCTCCCCTAAGACCCTCTTCCTTATATAAATATTCTTTCCCATCAAATATTGACCATTATAGAAGGCAAATATTTTAAATATCATTCCATATCGCTTCAATCATATGCATTCCAGTTCTTTCTAAATAAATAAAAAAGATCTTTGAAAATAATATGCACGTCACAATATCTCCATGTGGATTTAAAAGATGTAGCTTAATTTGACGTCGATGAATCCTTATCAAATAAAAAAGATCCCCTTATTAGACATGCAAGTTCCCATTTCATATGCACTTACGTCATTGCCGATTTTAGAACTTTCCCATTCCCCTAAATTATCTCCACACGTCTTATCTCTTAATGGAAATCTCAGTCGTTGTTATAACTTAGGGATCAAGAAAACTTTATTTATTATCTTCAATGTTGGACACGTGTATTCTGTTCAAATCTCCACTTGTATTTAGGCACGTAACATATCTTTATTACCACGTCCATTTACATATTTATTTATTTTATACATGGCATCATAATTAATTTTACGTGGGCGTTCTCTTCGCTTTTATCCACACGCAGTTTCTTACATTTCGTGTTTGTTCGCTGGTCTTACCACATAAGGTCTTCAATTCAAATGTGCTTTTACATTTTTTAGGTTTATGCTTTTTTTTTTGGTATTAAATAAAGGTTAACTTAAATAAAAATAATGGGGTTCAAAAGGAATTGGATATAGAAGTGGAAAAACCAATACAATAAACAGTTACAAGAGTCTAATTGAACCAAACTGGAAGTTTGTTCAGTATATAGCAGAAATAACAATAACAAATACTTCTGATTTACAAAAGAACTATTAACATGTATCAAATACAACAACATAGTGGCAATATGGAGAGAGTAACACTTATAATCTGAAATTGAACAAACATTGCAACTGTTGGAAGATTGAATATCCCCTTCATAAAGCTGTAAGAAATGTTTTTTAATCTTCTCCAAACTATTTTCCTTAACATTTGGAAAGTAGATGTTCATTGATGTTTCTTAATCATGTTCTTAATGAGGAAATGCTAAAATTTTACTCTGACATCATTCTATAGTTTATATTTTTGTGTTTTGAGCTCAAAGGTGGAACTAAGGCTTAAGTTTATGTTGTTTAAGAGTCATTCAAACACTGCCTATACCTTGAAAAATGGCTTCCCTTTATAACATATGAGCTAGCCACTTAGGCAAACATTAGTGTTTTTTTTGGTTTTGTTTTTATTTAGTTGGTCCCTCTCTTTATATTTATTTTTTAAATAATGGTGACCACCTTCAAATGACATTTTTGTATATATAGAGCAGTCAAATGGGAGCTATAATTTTAAAATGGTATTAAGGAATTTGAAGTTTATATAATATAAAATTATTAGGACATTTTCTCGAAATCATCTAAATCTACATTTCAGATATGAGATTTAGATTGATCATGCTTTAGATTTTACAACATCTTATGCAAATAATGGATTTTGGGATGTCATTTTTTGGTGGAGACCATCTAGCCTAGGATCACCATCTGCAATAAAAGCCTTCACAAATATGAGAGAAGCAACACACTATTTCACCAATGGGTGAATAAATTGAGATGATATAAAATACATAATGTATAGCCTTTTAAAGGCGTGAAAAATGAAACAAGTGTAAAACTACCTGATATGGGAAAAAACCACCCAGATAATTAACCTAAGTTAAAACTTAATACTACACTAACACCCCCTCTTAAGTGCAAACTTAGGGAGATTATTATGCAAAATGCAAATGCAAGATGGGTCTCAACTACAAGGCCATGTTAGGTACCCATGCACAACTACCATGCAATGCAATGCAATCTCTCAACCAGAGAAAAGGCAAAAAACCTTGTTGGAGAAAAATCCTCTCAAAAAGAGAGAAAAAAAGCTAAAAAAGTGAGAGATGAAAAAGTGAAAGGAGGATGACTTCACAAGACCCCCCAAGGACAACTCTTATCACTGATCTCAACAAAATACAAAAGGAGAGATCTACTATGTAGCCCCCCATAGAAAATAGTAGAAATGTTAAAGATCCCCCCATGATGAAGAAAATCTTGTGTTGATCTTAGAAGTATGAAGAATATCCCATGTTTGTAAACAACATGCCTCCATTTAGGGAGAAAAAACCACTGATGCAAGAGAAATTCCAACTCTAAAACAATGGAAGGGAGAGAAAGAATCAAGAATCAAGATGCCTCTAAAAACTATCTCGATGCCTCCATGTAACCAAATGTCACATCATGATTAGGTGCAACCTCAATTGAAGAAGGTGAATCAACAAGATCATGTGGAAAATTCGAAGCAACAATCACCAAAGACATAGATAGTGTGATAGAAGTGCAAATATTATCATCAAAAGGAAGGGATATACCCTCAAAAGCATCATCTAAATAAGAAATGTGAGATTCCCAAAACAACTCCACAAGACTTTTCAAGTGTCTATCCCACATAGAATGATTTGAAGGATCAAAAAAATCTTGTTCTGTTGAAGAACCAACCTTTGAAGCAATAGGAGATGAATCAACATAGGTCTAAAGTACTTGAAAGTTCAAATTACCAATCTCTCTCGAGGAATTTATATCAACACTAGCAAGAGGAGTGTGAGGCTCATAATCATCATCATAAAAAAAATGAGAAAATAAATAGAGATGAGACTCATGATTGGCTTTGCCAATAGAAATGACTTTTAGAGTATCAAACTTTCTAATGAAACATAATATGTAGTGAAATCTATAGTCTTAAGTACCTCACCATGAGTAATCTAATAGATGGAGAGTAGATTTATGTGCAAACCAAGAATAAATAGTACATCTTTAAGACAACCATCACCAATCTCAACATTGGTTATCCTCACAACATCCAAAATCTTACCATTTCCCAACAAAATCTTAGAAGTATCAAATTTTCTAGAATATCAAGGACATTCATAGTCTTCACTCCAACCTCTGCCATTTCCCAAGTTCATACCTTCTATTTCATTATTTTCTGTCTTGTTTCATGATCATTTCTAGGCCATTTAGTTTAGGTTTGCATATCACAATGTTTTTTCAAACAAGTTGCATTTCCTAAGTCTTACATTAGTATTTAGTATCTTTTATCAATTTCTAGCATTTAGATCATTGCATTTAGACATATTTACATCATACTTGCATTAGTCTTGAATGTGAACATTGCCATTTGGGTATCCCTCTCTCCTTTTAGGTGAAAAACCCTAGAAGTGTTAGAGACTCATAGGGTTGCCAAAATATTTATTACATTTTGGTGAACCTGACTTTGGAATACCCTCTTTTCTACTTTGGAGTCCATCATTGTCCGATAATTAGCTTGCATTGCATTTTTCATTAGTTAAGTTGCATTATAGGGTTTCAAATTTTTGCATGTATGAAGGTGCATATAACTTGCATTCTTGCATCTCAAACCATCAACAATTATATAAAATTTGTGCTTGCCTTTTTTCTTCCATTCATCCAACATCAAATCCCTCCAAATCAGTTGAAAGTTTATGGAAATTTTGAAATATCCCTAACCAGGACTAATTCACTATTCCGGGCGACTTAGTCCTCGTCCAAATTTTTCACTATCTGTTACAGCACTAGAAACCTCATTTATCTGCTTTCTTAGCTTGCTAGTATCATATACTATAAGTCTGGAAATATTTTATGCATCTAGCTCAAAAAAATTAATTTAGAGTGGTTATTCTTGAAATCATTTCATCATTAGATCTAAAAATGCTCACCTTTCTAAAATTTTGCATAACATTGATAAAATTAATTTTCACTTTGGCATACACAATGTTTCTATTCATAAAACTTTGCATAAGTTTGATAAAAGTTATTTTCATTCTTTCATATACATTGTTTACATTCTTAAAGCTTTGCATTTATTGGATAAATTTTTTTTGTATCTCTGGATATATATTGTTTATACTGTTGAAACATTGCATAAAATGGTTACAAGTGCTTTTCATTTTTGTTCAAACAATGTTAATAGCTTACATATCTGGAAAAACTAAGAAAATTTTCCTATCCTCTCCCTATGAGAGTGTTTTAAAGAATGAAAATACAACCTTGGACATTCCTAATGATCATATTTGTTCTTGTCCTAATATATCTCCTATTAGTGACGAAGATATTTTGGTAGAAGAACCAATCAATGAGAGTTTTGAGAATCCTAGTTGTTTCTCTCCTCTTACATCTCTTAGTGGACAAGACATTAATGAACAAGACAATGTTCATAAACATAGGTAATCATGATGATAACATTTGTTCTTTTCCTAGTATTTCTCCTTGTTGTGAAGAAGATGCTTTTCTATTAGAAAACGTAATTAATGAAGGCCATGAGAATCTTGGTTGTCCCCCTTCACCTAGAGAAACCCTTACTATGCAAGAAAATTCAATCATTGATCATTCCCCTACTTGTGATGAAGTCATTTTAGAAGAACCAACGGGTATGTGCAAGATCATGATGGGCCAAAAAGTGGCAATATGATGGGTATGTGGCTGATGAATTTTCTTTTACCCAAAATTGATGAAACAAAAAGGGTTTTTAAAGGAGATTCTCAACTTTCCACCAATATAAATTATTCTTCACTTTTAATTTAATAAATAATTATTATTCATTTTCTATTGAATTATGACTAAAGTCCTGATTTTTAGGCTGATTCAAAAACATCTATAAATTTCAAACAGTATCATATTTTTTAAATCCAAAAAATGCGTCACATTCTATTCTTTTCATAATATAAGATTAAAAATGAAAAATATGAATTTCGTGAAGTTTTGACCAAGTTAAGGTGGTCAAACATACGAGTCTTTATATTTTTTTAAAGTTGTCATAAAAAAATTATAATTAATTATTTACTTGGAAAACAATTACAAAAAAATATGCATCACATTGGGACATGAGTCCTCTACTTATATCTAAAATATTATAAAAAAATATTATCATTTTAATGTGGTTAGGGTGGTCAGACAAACACCTACTTCTTATTTTTTCCCTGAAATTTAACTACTATTGTATTGAAATTTCAAATTTTCACCAAATAGATTTTATTTTTTTGTAAATAAACCTAGTAATTTAGAAACTAAATTAAATTTTCTACAAATTCTATTCTTACATATTTTTAAAATAATATAGATAACTTATTCAAATTTTTATGTCAAGTTGTCTAACTCTGATTTTTCTGAATTTTTTGGCACTTAAGGGCCTATTTTTTCCATGATGATCCTACACATACCCCAACATTTTATTGTCAAGAGTAGTTGGTTTGTAGTTATCCTAAACCCTTCCTCCTAGGGAGGATATCATGATACACAATAAGGATAACATTGAAAATAATAATATTATTCCCTTAGATGAAGATGTAGAGACAACCTTATCCTCTCCCTTGCTCAAGGATGTTAATATTATTCAACCTCAACTCATCCTTTACCCCCCTTCAAACAAACAAAAAACTCCAAACCAACCTGGACTCATCCTTTAGCTAACTAAAAACATTGTTTCGCACACATAGAACACAAGAAACAATCTACACCCACCTCAACCAACCCCAACACCTTTACCTTTTCCTAATCCCATCTTGCCTCGTGATCCTCTTAAATATATACATTAAGGAGTATGATATTATAGGATGTCAAAATCTGCAAATGTTAGTATAATGAAAAACCAACATGACAAAAACAAACATCCTTATGAAATAATACTCCATGTTAAACATGCTAAACTAAGATATTGAAACAACTAGAAATTTCCAAATGAACTAATTGAAAGCACAAACAACATGGAGCACACCTATTCCATATTGGATTGGTGCACCTTGAGTATGTGAAGGAGCCCTTTCCCAATCCTTGCCAAGCTAAATAATGAAAGATATGATACTATGATGAAGAGAAAAATTAGTTCTCAAATGTGGAGAGTAACTTTGCATGAAATTATGTTGTGTTTTTGAAGGAGAGGAGCCTTGAGTTTATAATTGAGTTTGAAGAGATAAGAGGCAATGTTGAAGAATGTGGGACTAATCCCCGACAAATAGGAAAGAGCCACTTGTCACAATGTGATTGGCCCATGATTGTGCAAGTTTTGGCCAATGTGCCCATTTGAAATTTGAAAATGACATTAAATGCATGTAGTTGAAGGATTTGAGGGGGAAATTATCTAGACAAAAAATTCAAACAAGGGGAGTTGATGAGGGCATATTCCTTGGGAATATTCCTTGTGAGAAAAATAGTGCTTTTAATAAATCAAAATAAATGATTTATTGTGCAAGTGGGAAAAGCTAGAGGATGGGACATGGGTTAGTCTTAGCATTAATCAAGGATTTGACTAATTAAGCTAGTGATTAGTTTATTGTGACATTTGATTTACATTTTTGGATTTGTTTTAAATAAAATGAGAGGAAAATGAATATTAGTCATTTAATTAAATACATGTGATTTAATTAAATCAAGAGACTTTAGGAGATAAAAAGTGTTTTATTTGATTAAAGAGATAACATTAGTGAATTAATTAAATTGATTTATTTAATTAATAGATGAAATAATGTTGAATGAAGAATGATTAGATGTATGAGTAAATTTGGCATGTCTACATTTTTCCCCTCTTTGAAGCAATATACTTGTTGGATTGATTCAAAGAATGATGCCGCTGACATCAAAATTAAAAAAAAAAAATCTAATTTTTTTCGAATGCCCCAATGAAAGAAGTACATTATTACAAATCCCCCTCGAGAGATCGAGCTAAAGGATTCGATTTGAGGTCGATCTCGTGACAAAGAGGTTAAAAATAGATGTATGGATGGCTAGACTATATGATCTATATGATAATGATGATGTAAATAAGATGTTTGGAAGATGCTTAGAATAACAAATCTATATTATTTTAAAAATATTAAATGATTTTGCAATGAGATGGTTTTAAGATGCTTAGAATAACAAATCTATATTATTCTAGAAAACTTAGATGATGATGCAAATGAGATGTTTTGGGAAGATGCTTAGAATAAAAAATCTATAACATCTTAAATGAATATGCAATCCATGTGAGATGGATGAGATGGATGATGTTGTCCTATGATGATATGACATGATTATGTAGGATGCAGGATGGATACATTGTTAGCACGATAGAAGAATGAGAGGGATCAACCCTTAAATCCAAGAAGATGTAGAAGCCTGGAACAAGTCCACTAGTCATCGAGACTTTATTGGATATGATAATGAATGATGATGATGTATTGCTTATCCAAGGATGGGGGAGATAAAGAGCATACCCTTCTTTATGTTTGATAACACACATAGGTGCGATGCATCAAGGTATTAAGAACTAGGATGGCATTGCACCTAGTGTGATGGACTTTGACTCATCAAACAAGTAGGACTACTCTTGTTCACACTTGACAAACGAAATCTTATTCAGAATGTAGTTCATATATTCAAAACATCTCAGGCCAAAACATAAAAAGGCAAGCCTTCTTATGTGGTCAACAAGATGTCAAAAAAATCCTCCCTACAAACAGAACAAAGCACACATGACAAAGTTATTTTTAAAAAATATCCAACAAGCACAACAGATAAAAAGACAATGATCATTTCCCCATTCCTTTCTCTCTAGATATTTCTATTTAGACATCATCGAGAGGTCCTTGGAATGAGCGCAAAATAAGATAAGTCTAAAAAGACCAAGATAAAGTAAACAAACAAGCTAATGTTCTTCGTACTGCTAGCCAAAGACTAAACTATGGTGATACCTGATGCTGATGTCCATCATAGGAAGGTTGCATTCCTAGGACATGTTGTGATCAGGTTTTGATAAGATTGATGATAAGCTATTGATACTCTAAGTTGACCAACTTGCTAACTCACTGATCTAGACTTGAGACTTTGACGATTGAGCATTCACTTTGAAAACTGCTAGACTTGCTTCCGACTGACTTATCAAAGGATGAAAGTGGCGATGCTTTATTGTGAACGGTGATTATTGCAAGTGAAATTGAGATGAGATGCATGCACCATTTTGTGTTTTTCCAAATGTTTTGAGGTTATTTTTTGGAATTTTGACATGTCAAACCCAGCCTTGTGATCTCCGCATGGAACTATATCCCTTACTCCCATAAACTCTGAGAATTCCTCATCATTTTCAAATGAGTCTAGAATCAGAGGTCCTTGTTGGTCATAGTCGATGAGTTGAGGTTACACTAAGTTGATTTTGTGGGTTTGTCGATTTGAATCAGCGGGTGAGGCACTAATCATAAGAAGGTGGAATTATCAAAAAGCATGGGAAGGCCCGTTATGGTATCCTTGTCATCACTACTAGGGCAGACATAAGTTACATCAAAAGTGAAATTATCTAGGGGGAGACCTATGCATACGGGTAGTTGAAGAGCAGTTGCTGATAATTGAGGGGGAGACCTGACTGCTTTACTAGGGGTACCTCTACCACATACGGCTATACTCAGGGGGGTACATCCAAGGCCAATATTTCTCCTTCATCTCTCCACAATGATGGGTTCCATTCGTCCATCACTGTTCCATCCAAGGCTTTCATTTCTGTTATAGCCCATACCAAGCATCATTTGCAATCCTCTGTTAGTTTCATCCATGGGTAGGGTGTTTGTAGGCCTTTCATCTTGGTATAATGAGCTTGCAATATCTCTTTCATCCACATTTCCTCGAATGAGATCCCCCAATGGTGGAATCCAAAAGGGTCTGCC